>PRKT01000007.1:1348327-1524249 GCA_003671525.1 Saccostrea glomerata
GGGGGGGGGTCTTGTCCAGAAGTATCTGCATGTGTTTTTTAACTTAAAAAAATCAGAATGATTTATCCAACAATAATGAAACCTCTTATTTTTCCACCGACAGTTTTATTCTGCAAACAAAAATGTGTTCCCCTACCGGTGTGTTTTAGGAAGGGGATGCAATTCGTGTGCAGTGGCATAATCATATAGCTGGCAATGTCCCGGCTTTATTCAGCTTAACAAGTGTACGAAATATAGGATATACTAGTACATTATAATTCCTCTAAATATATAGAAGGGTGCGTTTCGTTTTTCTTTTGAAAGCAGAGAGTAAATCATTCTGCCAAATCTACTCTTGATACGAATTTTAATTTATCGTGTATCATTAACTCTGTTTAAACTATGGCAGTGCTTAGATTTACTTCATTTTAAAAATTATATATCTTCAAACCGCAGAGTTAATACGACATTTATAATATAGTATATAAAATGACCATAACTTCTTGGTACTGCTTCTGGTTATAAATTTTTACCATAATTAATAAAGGTTGGTGTCATTATATTTACATGAAGCGTAAATCAACATGATCACATTTCTGGACGAACAAGAGAGGTCTCGTGTTTAGGGATGCTTTTATGTCTATTTGACATATATGTAGTAAATATGAGCCTTTATAGCGCACCTTGAGCGATGTACATTAAATCGCCGGTAATAAATACGGACATCGTCACTGTACATTTCATGATGCTCAGCCAATCTGATTGGTTAGAAATAAACCAGAAACAATGATAACCTTTTTTAAAATTATAATCTCAACTACACCGCAATGAAGAAGATTTTAATGTTCTAAATAACAATAAAAAGTCAATTTATCTTTATTTAAATAAGTTTTGAGTTGTAAATTAATTTTATTTTGTTACTTTTAACAAAACATTTGACATGTTTAATGACCTTTGCGAGTAATCATGTTCATTTTACATGTAAATATTTCATGCCAAGGCATAATTTGTCTCTTTAACTTCCTGAATAACGGAAAACTGTCACTGAATTCTAGAATTTAAAAGGGAACATTATGAATAAAATCAATTTGAGCTCAGTGAGGTACGGAAAGATATTTGATTTTCGGTGATATCAATACCATAAAAATTAGCTATTGTATGATATTGAAAGTTTACCGAATTCTATTCAAAGGGAAAAGACACCTAGAGTTACTGAGTAGTAGCAATTAAAAGTTTGATTTTGTACTCAATCTCATTAAAAATGGCGTAAAAACTTTAAAATCATGTTGTCAACTACTAGTATTATAATGACACCAAAATCTTTCCATGCATGTTATATATAACAAATACATACAAACACACAAATCAAGGAGGAAGTTCAATTAATTCATTCATCAGGTTACCCCCCCCCCCCCCCCCCCCCACTCACACTTTTTAAAGCAACATAGTCAAAGGTTCAAAACTTGAATATTAAAAGACTGTTTGTTTTTAAAAAAGTTTTTAAAAAAGTTAAAACCAAACCCCAATCGATACCCTTACCCCACCCCAATGCGAAATTGGAGTTTTAGACACTTTTACCTTTTTTATGTAGGTTGTTATATGTCTACCCTTCTTTTCAAAAAACGATACTGTGTGTTTGTATTATATGTACATGTATGAGATATTTTAATAATGATTAACTTTATTTTCGAAGATACAGTTGGGATTGCTTTATCAGGGGTTAGATCAATTACAATTATATTTGACCAAGAGACCTAAATGTACAAATATACCTCCAAAATTGTTGTATATATACATATGTCTATATCTATGTGGATATTATCCGGGTATATATAACATGTTTATACATACAGTGTATATAAGTAGTAACAACTCTCCATGTTAAGACTATGTATGTGTGTTGAATATTAAATATTTTTCCGTATGAAGCATTTCATCGGTACCAACTACCAAGAACTGTTTCCATTTCAACAAAAGAATACCTAGTACATTTTAAGACCATATATGTAATATTATTACTTGATTATAATAATTTATAAATTTAGTTATAGAGATAAAATGGCATACCTACGGCTGTATACACGAGTCAGCAGTTTTACTCTTAGTTTTGATGAAAAAATATGCGAGGTCATTTTCAAGCCCGTTAACATCTGAGTATGTTACATGTAACGAATATCATTAGTCCTACCTGTTTGGTTGATAGTCTTGAAGTTTGGGTGGGATCGATGTACCCTCTTCAGAGTGACTTTGTCCCCCAGGGCTCCAGCCCTCACCAGAGGGGTGGGCTGGGCGATTCCAGATAAAATTGCCTTCATTTCAGAACGACTTGTTTAAATCCCGCCATTGTCATAAATATAGTGTATGGTAATAGATTTATCTTCGCTATGTTAATAGTTTAATTAAGTCCTATTTTGCGGGTTTGAATGCGGCACAACGGTAAATATATATCACTAGAAGCAAGGTCGTCACTAGTTAACGGTTAATAATTATTCAAGCGTTCATTAAAAGACCCCAAAATAGCATATATCCAGACGTTTTAAATAGGATTTCAATACACGTTATGTAAGTCTAGTTCACCGTGATACAAATGACCAAAGGTTGCGTTCCGTTACGTAACGTCAATTCACTCCTGTACAATTTCCATTTAAACAATAAGCAGTAAAGCGAGAATCTTCACACCCTGTCAGACGAAGGCAACCCCGTCCCAATCTCTTACAGAGACAAAAAACAAATTATCCTTACAGTCAGTACGAAATGTGCTTTCATTTTTTAAAAAAAAATCTGCGGGAAAATTAAATAAACTAATCTTTTAAACTTGGAGTCTTCAAAGCTCGGAAACAGCTTCGAGAGAATGGGTCCCGTATATTTTCCAGCACTAAAGCGAACACATAACAATAATGATATGAGGGTCCATTTCGAGAAATATGACAAGTTTATATGGGTTGTTATCCAGTCCATAAATCCGGCCATCAGTTGGTCAACGGTCCAGTGTAGTGGACATTAATACCTGTTTGATTGGACAGTCATCCTTCTCCGACCCCGCGTCATTCAGTATTGTATATAGGCCATACATTGTATATATTCAAGTCAGGTTCTTTTTTTTTTGTGAGATGACGTTCTTGACTAAAACATCAGGGGACTTTTACTGGGTCCAGTGTATTGGAAAAGGACAATTATTTGATAAGAGTTTCGGTGCGATGGCTAACCAGATAAAGCCTGTCTGTTTTTAAGGGCATCAGGGAAGACTATATAGGGTCCGTCATTCATGTCTATCACGTATTTTATTTCCAATTTACTGCAGGCACTTGCAAATGAAACTTTACAAATCAGAAATATTTTTGTTCATTTTGCCTACATGTTGTTATTGCAGTTCTCATATTAACACAATAACACAAAATGTATATGATTTAATTGTTAATATTATCAATCTTGGAATGTCATCAATAATTCGGACACCTGCAAAATCAATAACAGGTACACTATATATAGAGTCCAAAAATAGGAATGAGACACAATATATAATATTGATACCTGTTTTGATATACATTTTATTTACTAATCAAAATAAACACAACTCCCTGGCTCTAAATTTTTTAACATGAAAAGAAAATTATTAATTCCTTAAAATTTGCCTGAGTCATGCATGCATCTATACATGTAGATATATTCTCTCATGGGGAGGAGTGGTAACTTTTGAAAATTATAATTATCGTGTCAAAAATCCTCCCTGTTTATTATTTTCAGCGCAGCGGGTTAATGACATGCAGCTGGGTGAATATGGTTATGTTTTTTTTAAATCTCAATGGAAGAGTTGGAATTTCTCTCTAACATACTTTGTAAAACAACTGTTTATCTTTCGAGAAATGTTCACGTTGCATGTTTTTCGGCTTCTACCATGACCTTAACATATTGATTTGAATGTATCCTCATGGAGGGTATTATAGATTGTCCAAATAAGGGATCGAAATATATGGGTAAAATCGCCTAAAATCTTCTCAGTTGTATGCATGCAAAGTTATCGTTAGTAAAATTATATGATATAGAAACACCCCCAGACATTGAAGATTAAAGTTTCTTCAAAAGCAGCACGATTAGTCATATTCGTACGAAAACATTCTTAAGAAGCATAAATTCAACTTTCTTCCAACCATAATCCATAGGGTTAGAGCAGCGCTTTATACAATATATGAGTGATAAAAATATTACTTAGGAATATATAGGGAAAATCTAAAAAAAAAAAAAATAAAAAAAAAACAGCAAATAAGAGATGGAAGCATTCTATAAATGCATGGATTCAATTTTGTATAATTAACTTTTGTATAACTGCATAACTTTGACTGATTATATAAAGGGACCATGAACCTCCGAGCCCCCATCCGTTAAGTCCGCGGTCTCAATGGATTATCAAATTTCATACAGGTATATACTAGTAAAGTGTAAAGGAAGGAAAGGAATTTTTTTTTTTTTTTACAAATATTCCACTCAAGAACAACAAAGCCATGATTATCATATACATGTATTAGGAGTATATAATGGAAACATCATCGGATGTTGTTGATTCAAATTAGTTCAATTTAGTTGAAGACATTAGCTAAAGGGAGGGGGATATGTGATCAAATTTTTACCCTGGAAAAAAGGGTCATAGTAACTCAGTTGAGTAATGTGGGCCTCTTGTTCAATAACTGGTAGGCCTATATGTTACATCAGGCTACTGGGCCATGTAAAACTTATATTACATTTGATCTATTTATGTCTAACTTACTAGCTTTTACATAAAACGGAATACTTTATGGGAAAATGAGACTAAGGTCAAAAGTAAGTTTGTATAAGTTTTATGGCCTCGAAAAAGTCAAAAACAGGTAAGGACGATGGGGGGTTGTTTAGAAATAGAATATTGAGTCAAAACACGATGCAAGAAATTTTTTAAAAGTTGAATAGCATGCTAAGCATAAGCAGCATGTCATCTTACAAGTCATTGTTTTGTTTCTAGCTCTGTGCATTCAATACTAGTTCATGCATCAGTACATGTATTAGATAACTGTTTAGCTCTCTAGAAGGTCGTGTTCTACAGTAAATTAGTACTGCGGTTTCCCAACTCATTATTTCCCGGTTCAGTGTTCTAACGATGGATCAAAGATTCACGTGTAAACTGACCACATGCTTGTTTTGTTGTGACAGAGTGCTTGTACTTGACGATGTTGACCAATGTCATTTATGTCCAGTGTATTCCTGTTCAAAGGAAAGTGAACATGTGGATAGACAGTTCATTCAATGTCATTTAATTTTCATAAATTAGATCTACGTATAATTAATTATTAAATAATTAAATTGAATACAACAAGAGGCCCAAGGGCCACATCGCTCACCTGAGCACATCTACTAGGAAAAAGCACAGATCAGATCAAACTGAAAGTTTACTGGGGGAAGGGGGGGGGCTTGAATTTTAACCCTCCTGGATGTTATGATTTGAACAATGTACAATCTACACACCTGAGGATGATTCCATATAAATAGAAAAATATCACTAATCATGGCTTTGAAGTACTTGATAAGAAGATTTTAAAAGGTTTCCCTATATATCCTTATGTACAAATTTGGTCAGCCATTTTGGGCCCAAAACTAGCCCCAGAGGTTATGATTTGAACAAGCTTGAATCTTCACTAACTGAGGATGATTCCACATAAGTTTCGTCTTTCCTGGCCCAAAGGTTCTTGAGAAGAAGATTTTTAAAAGTTTTTCCTATGTATTCCAATGTAAAACTTTGGTCAGCCATTTTGGCCCCATCCTAGCCCCGGGGGTCATGATTTAAGCAAACTTGAATCTACAATACCTGAGGATGATTCCACATGAGTTTCATCTTTCCTGGCATAGTGGTTCTTGAGAAGAAGATTTTTAAAGATTGTTTCTATATATTCCTATGTAAAACTTTGGTCGGCCATTTTGGCCCCACCCTAGGCCCAGGGGTCATGATTTGAACAAACTTGAATCTACACTACCTGAGGATAATTTTATTTCAGTTTCATATTTCCTTTCTCAATGATTCTTAAGAAGAAGATTTTTAAAAGATTTTTCCTATATATTCCTATGTAAAACTTTGGTCGGCCATTTTGGCCCCACCCTAGCCCCGGGGGTCATGATTTGAACAAATTTGAATCTACACTACCTCAGGATGATTCCATATCAGTTTCATTTTTCCAATTCCAGTGATACTTGAGAAGAAGATTTTTAAAAGATTTTTCCTATATATTCCTATGTAAAACTTTGGTCGGCCATTTTGGCCCCACCCTAGCCCCGGGGGTCATGATTTGAACAAACTTGAATCTACACTACCCCAGGATGATTCCACATCAGTTTCATCTTTCCTGGCCCAGTGGCTCTTAAGGAGAAGATTTTTACAGATTTTTCCTATATATTCCTATTTAAAACTTTGGTCGGCCATTTATGCCCCACCCTAGCCCAAGAGGTCATGATTTGAACAAACTTGAATCTACACTACCTGAGGATGATTCCACACAAGTTTCATCTTTCCTGGCCCAGTGGTTCTTAAGAAGAAGATTTTTAAAGATTTTTCCTTCATATTCCTATATAAAACTTTGGTCGGCCATTTATGCCCCACCTTAGCCCCGGGGGTCATGATTTGAACAAACTTGAATGTACACTACCTGAGGATGATTCTACATGAGTTTCATCTTTCCTGGCCCAGTGGTTCTTAAGAAGAAGATTTTTAAAGATTTTTCCTATATATTCCTATGTAAAACTTTGGTCGGCCATTTTGGCCCCACCCTAGCCCGGGGGTCATGATTTGAACAAACTTGAATCTACACTACCTGAGGATGATTCCACACAAGTTTCATCTTTCCTGGCCTAATGGTTCTTAAGAAGAAGATATTTAAAGATTTTTCCTATATATTCCTATGTAAATTTTGGTCGGCCATTTTGGCCCCACCCTAGCCCTGGGGTCATGATTTGAACAAATTTGAATCCACACTACCTGAGGATGATTCCACATGAGTTTCATCTTTCCTGGCCCAGTGGTTCTTGAGAAGAAGATTTTTTAAAAATGCTATTAATTTTTCAATAATTCATAATTATCTCCCCTTGGAAGAGGGCGTGGCCCTTCATTTGAACAATCTTGAATCCCCTTCACCTAGGGATACTTTGTGCCAAGTTTGGTTGAAATTGGCCCAGTGGTTCTTGAGAAGAAGATGAAAATGTGAAAAGTTTACGACAACGACAACGCCAACGACAACGACAGACGACGGACAAATTTTGATCAGAAAAGCTCACTTGAGCCTTCGGCTCAGGTGAGCTAAAAAGTACTCATGCTGTAGGCCAAATTAAGCAATTTGGATAGAGCGGGCGAAAAACAGACCCTTGAAAATACCAGAGGTGGGATCAGGTGCAATAGAGGATTAAGCATCCGCTAACTAACCTGTTACATCCCGATCTTTGTAAACTTGGTAATTAATCTGTCAACAATTCAATATAAAAATATAATATTGAACCAATAATCTGCATTAATTTTTTTTCCAATATTTTATTTTTTGCATAGAAGGTTATTTTATTGACTATTGAATTTGCAAATTGTCTCGTTAACTTCTTTGTCTGAAGTTTTACCGGTATTTAGAATTTGTTTAACCATGCTATTGCATATTGAATCAACTACATACTTGCTTAGGTCTGTCGTTCCGTGAAGAACCTATTAATGACAGTCCTCCAACAAATTTGATTCTGGGTTGCTAGGTCATGCATTGAGTTATGACTCCGAGTCACGCCTCCACCTAGGTGTTTCTTGGACGTCCAATGTTTCTTTTTCTTTTCTATGTTAAGGCCTGACGTGTGATGCTGGATTGTGATTCATTAACGTGTGTCCATCCGGCCCCTCTCTGTCTGATTTGTGCTTTTAATGGATCCTGTCCTGCTCTCTTACATACTAAGTAGTTCTTCATTTGTGATCCTTTCAGGACATCGGGTGTTGAAGATGTGCCTGAGACAGGTGTTGTTAAATGACTGGATTTTCTGCAGGTTGCTTTGGTCAAACTTTAGGTCTCTGCACCGTTCAATAGGACAGACCTGACATTAGAGTTGAGGATCCGCAGTTTTGCGGATGTTTTCTTTGAGGCTAACGGTCTTTTTCACCCTGTCAGTCCACCACACTCCCCATGTAGTACTCAACTTCTCTGATTGGCTCTGACCCAACTGTAACTGGTATTTGGACATTGGAATTTATTATCATCACTTCTGTTTTCTTCTGTTTGATCTTGAGTCCTGATCCTGCTGATGTTGTTGCGAAGCAAACTATTTATAGAACCCTTCTTCTGACTGCGGCTGTGCGAAAGGAGAGTCAGATCATCGGCAAAGTCTAAATCGTCGACGTTGCATCAGGGGTGTCTCTGTATACCATTTCCTGCCTGATGTGGTAGTCCTCATGATCCAGTCAATGGCCAAGAGAAAGATGAATGGTGACAACAAACATCCTTGTCGAACTCCTGTCTGGCCTCAGAAACTCGGACATCTTGCCAGCATTGACAACCCTGCATATTGTTCCTTGGTAGGTGTTACGATTCGGGAAAGCGAGCTTAATTCTCAGGAACTCCATAGTGTCTCAGTATCATCCACAATGTTTTTCTGCCCATGCTTTTGAATGCTTTCCCATAGTTCTAGTGAAGTTTATATAAAAGGGGACTTGTACTAAAACCCAAGTTTTATGATTATGCGCAGATTGGCTATCTGGTCAGCACATGATCTGTTAGGTCTAAGATCAGCCTGCTGGTCACGGAGCTTTGAGTCCGCTGCCTCATTTAACCCCTCGAGAAGGATCCTGTTGAGGACCACCCAGGCACTGTCAGGAGCATACATCCCTGGTAACTACTGCAGTCCTTCAGATCTCCCTTCTTTGGCGCTTAATAAAGATGACTTCTTTCTATTCCTCCGGAATGTTTCTTCCCCCAGATCTTTTTGAAGAAATTTATAGGATATCAACAACTGTCTCTGTATCAGAGTTGATAGCGTCTGCTAGTACCTCGTCAGGTCCTGCCGCTTGTTCAAAATAAGTTTGGTAATTACTCTCCTGATCTCTGTCTTTGTTGACTTGTTGTTCTTGAGAGGGAGATGTTTTTTGTGATGGTCCATTTGCTAGCTCTGCTAAGTGTTATAACCACCTCTTCAATTCATCTTCTGTTGATGTAAGAAGGTTCCCATTCTTTTCCTTCACTCGCTTTTCTATCTGCTGTTCACTCGCTTTTCTATCTGCTGGAACTTTTTTGAGATCGAGCTTCTTTGCGACTAAACAGTTCTCTCAAGTTCACATGTTCCAATGCTTTTTTCAGCTTTTTTGGCCAGGTTAACTTTGTCAATGTTATCTCGTTTATCTTTCCTTATGCTTTTTCATGTCTGTGTAGTCCTCTTGAGTTTTGCTGCTCTTGTCTGGACTGTGTTCATTGCCGCTTTCTTTGCCTTCCTCACATCCAGTGTCCTCATGGTATCAACAGAGATCTACTCTTTGTGCTGAGCCTTTTCATCTACCGAGGACTTCCTCACATTCGTCTCGCCACATTTCATTGAATTGCTGCTCTTGGGTCTCAATGTCGGTATCATTGTTTTCTACCAGGTCTTGTAGCAGCTGGAATCTGTTGGACAAGCTGAGGTGGAATTGTGTCTTCACTTTCTTTGTTGTGAGGACATGCACTTGTCCTCATGTTTGTAATTTATTAAACATTTTGAGGCGTAGTATAAATGGATAGTGGTCTGATGAAAGTTTGCTTCTCTCATCACCCTGAAATCCTAACATGGTCTTCGAAATTTCTTGATGAACCAAATATCATCGATCTGGTTGTCATTTACGTGGTCAGGGGGTCTCCATGTAATCATTCTCCTACTCCAATCTTGGTATTGAAGTCGCCCATGAGTATTGTCATGACTTTCTTTCCTGTTTTATCGAAGATTGTTTGTAGTTTCCGGTAAAAGGCTTTGGTGTCATTGGTGGGGGCACAACACTGGGAAAGGTTCAATTTAATCTAGTCTTTCTTGGTTTTTAACTTGGCAGTTATTATTCGGGAATTTGAGGTTTCCATCCGATAAGAACATACTGTGCGCCCAGTGATAGTAACAAGCCTACATCTGGTGTTGTTAGGGGCTCCCTCTTTGGTGTGTTCGAATTCTGAAAACAACAGTGTTTCCCAGGGGCTCAGTCTCATTTGTTCTGGCTCTAGCCACTTTGTCTCGCTCAGTCCTAGGAGAAAAGTGTTGTAGTGCTTCATCTCCTTTTCTCTATTCTTTCTGTTATGTTCTGATGTTCAAAGTAGCTAATCTGGTGGTTTTCCTGGGTGTTAAAAGTGAGTTTACTTTCGGCTTTTATTGCACCATATCACAGTTCCCCTTGAAGTATATCCAAAAGATTTCGACAAACTTGAATCTACAATTTCTGATGATGCATCCTTATTTTAAAAAAAGTATGATACATCATAGCTTTGTTATTTTCGAATCCCTGCTCCTCCGCTGGGGGTAAGATTGGTTGATATTTGGGTATCCAAATTTTGCAAAGGAATATACAAGGGGGGCAAGCACGTGGTCTTATTAAAAGAAAATAAACCCCAAATCTTAAAACTAAGAACAGATTAACTTTTTCTTTCTCAAAATAGGATAGGCAAGGAATCGGAATACCTGATTATGTGACCAATATTGTTGTCGATTATAGAATTTCGATTTAGATTAACGTTACGTTTACATATTAGTATGGGGTTATTGTCCCTCGCTGTAGAGAAAGCGAGGGCCGGGGCATTAATTCTCATTCGTCTGTCTGTCTGTCACAAAACCTTTCTAACTGTTATCATATCTTTTGAATAAGAAGAGATAGCACTTTCATATAATATATGTGTATTACCTGTTACAAAACCTTTCTGATTTTTTACCATGTGACCATGATCTTGGAGTATGACATTAATTTTTCAAAAAATTATGCATTGCTTTAAATTGGCCGTTGGTTTTGAATGAGAAGCTATAGGGCTTTCATACTAAACATGTGTATTACCTGTGTGACAAGACTTATCTAAATACATTGTAATTTTTTACCCCGTGACCTTGAAGTTTGACTTATTTTTCAAAAACTTTAACTTTGCTCATAAATTTGGATGATAATATTTAGGGCTTTCATTTTTCACATGTGTATAACATATGACAAGACTTTCTAAATACTACTAGAGAACAGAGACCCGTGACTTTGACCTTTACGTTTGACATTTTAATAAGTAAGGGATCTCATATTTTTATGCCCCCGCAAACAAAGCTTCGGGGGTACTAGTATATAGTTTTTGTGGTGTCCGTCCGTCTTTCAGTCTGTTTGTCTCTTTGTCTATCTGTTTGTCTGTTTGTCCGCAAAAACTTTAACCTTGCCCATAACTTTTGAATTAGTTGAGCTATGACTTTCATATTTCACATGTGTATTCATTGTGACAAGACCTTTCTTTAGGTACCACCAAATTTGACCTTTTGATTTTGACCTGCGAGTTTGACCCACTTTTACACAAAAATTCCAAACTTTTACCTTGGCCATATCTTTTGAACACTAGTACTTAGTATATACCAGGACATTTATACTTCACATGTGTATTTTTTGTTGAAAGGCCTTTCATTGGATATCAACAACCTTGTCCTTCAGACCTTGACCTTGGAGATTTCCATACTTTTGAAAAAACTCTAACCCTGGCCTTAACTTTTGAACGGTAAGGAAAAGGGCTTTCATACTTATATGTAATCCTCGTGAGAAGACCTTTCATTGAACCGAGAACTTTGACCCTTTGACATTGACCTTGGAGTTTGACCTACTTTTAAAAAGCAAATCCTGATCATAACTTTTAAAGGGTTAGGGGTATTGTATTCATACTTTACATATTTATTCCTTGTGGCAAGACCTTTCATTTGATAGCAAGACCTTTGACCTTGACCTTGGGGTTATTACAAGATATTTCCGAGCATGCTGTATTTTCTGACCCCTTGACTTTGACCTTCACGTTTGAACTAATTTTCAAAAAAGATTACTTTGTGAAACACTGATGCCCCCATATGGCAACATAGCGAAGATTAAACTTTTCTTAGATGCCAATTTAATATATTGGTTTGTGTACCCAAAGTAGGGTATTCTCACTGGAAATACAATTGTGAAATATGACAGTAGGCCAAGGTTCACTTTTTTTTTTTTATAAGTACGGGAATCTCCAAGGTACAAGTCAAAAGGTCAAGGAAATTGGTATCCAATGAAAGGTCTTCCACAAAGAATACATGTGAAGTATGGAAGTCCTAGCCCTAACCCTTCAAAAGTCAAGGCCAAGGTTAAAAAAATTTGAAAAGTAGGTCAAACTCCATGGTCAAAGTTCTTGATATCAAATGAAAGGTCTTGTCACAAGGATTAAATATGTAAAGTACTTTTACTTTTAGGGTTGGGGCTAGTGCTTTCATACTTTACATATTTATGTATTTTTTTATGACAAGACCTTTCATTGGATACCAATTACCTTGATCTTTTGACCTTGCCTTGGAGATTGCCGTACTTATGAAAAAACTTATAACCTTAGCCTTTCATATTTCAGAATTATATTTCCAGTGAGTTTGCATTTATAAGAATAGTTAATCTTCGCTATGTTGCCATGCGGGGATATCAGTGTTTCACAAACACATCTTGTTTTTAATGAAAAATATGTAACGTCAAGTGCATGTGAGGGAGAAAACTTTACAAATCTTCTCAAGAACAACAAAGCCATGATAAGCCATAAAAAATATCCTCGTGTATAAAAACTCCAGTTTGTTGAAATCGTGCCCCACAGAAGTAGGATGAGGCCATAATAGGCAATCAAAGGTTTATACATAGGATTATAGATGGAATGTGTGGACCCATCCTACTGCTTGGGCACATGATTCGATCAATTTATCTTCTCCTTTTAGCTACCACAGAAAGTTTTCACAAAAGTTTCATCTTTATTGGTCCTGAGTGATTCGTAAAAGGATTTTTACCTACATATTACAGTGAATATTATGATTCCATATTGCAGCCTCACCCCTATTCCGAGGGTCATGGTTTGAACAATTTGAAATCTGCTATACCTTAGAAATATTCTACATGACCCTTATCTTTTTCTGCCAAGTACTTTTCGATCAGATTGACGTTGAAAATATGAAAAGTTAACAGAGAGGTAGATAGAGAGAGATCGGCAGACAGATGATAGATTTATAAGCTAACTTGAGCTTTCAGCACAGTTTAGGAAAATGTGCTATGGACAAATGCTATCAGACCAAAAGAATAGTCACTAAAGGCACATGCAGAATGAGGTTCTGATAAGGTTTATGAAACTTATCATGTGATTTGCTTGGAAGCTGGAAGCAAACATGTGAGTTGAAAGTTTTCTGGACATAGAATTACAGTTATGCAACAATTTCCTTCATTTCTCTACTGTCTAGGAATTGAGAGGGCATGGGGTAGGGGGTGGGGTAGGTTGGTGAATAAACAGTCAATCTTCCTAACTGATAAGAAAATTCTCCAACTTAATTTGGTTAAGTATACACATTGTTTCAATTTCTTGTGATGGTAATGTATCTCGACCAAGAAAATAGTTTAACAATGAAACATGACAAAACTTTACAATATAAATGTTTTTAAGTTTTTAATTGTCTGCCTCCATTTTATATGAGGACAGGTTATAGTGACAACAGAGTATTGTGATGAAATAACAAATGCAGTTAAATTTTCTTCATGAATTTCATTCATGTACATTTACACTTCTAAAATGGACATTCACGCAGCATCAGTCTCTCTTGAATCAACACAAAACACTCATCTTTTATTCTCACACGTTATAAAAATATAAGAAAATCTTTTGATATTCTATGAAACATGAGGATATACAAGACAGACAGTTTATGGAATGTCAATGCAACACTCACAAACATGATTTTATCATGTTAAATTCAATCAAATATTATACACAGAAGCACCATTGAAATATACCCCCATCTGACAGAAATATAAAATGCTTACACATACATAGGTAAATCTGACCAGGTATAAAGCTAACCTGAATTTGATGACCAATATTAATATTTCTTTAAAATATAAACATGTACTATGTGTCACCATACCATGGTCAAGTGATTGATGCCTGTTTAATTGCTTATCTGTGACAAAAATGAAATGGAGATCATTTAATCCTTCACCATGTTCATTACAAAGGGTAAGTTCTTTTCTATACTCTCTAAAGGCGCAGATAACAATATATGATAATCCTATCAAGTTACAATACATCTGTACTCTACAAGTAGAGTGAGCCCTGAATATTGTTACATGTATGATGAACAAAATTATCAGATAGAACAACCCATATATGAGAAATCAATTGAGCAAAAATAAGTAAATAAAGTTTCTGGAATACATCTACAAAAATTAAATTGTGAACATTATCATATCTTCAAAAGAATCCACTAAAAGCACTTCTTCTTGAAGAAATCGTCCAAGTACATGAATACAGTAAAACATGCTTAGGCAATGTGATTTTCGTTTTCAGTGGCTTTAAGCTATATTGCAAACTTAACAGATATATAGAAAGGTTTGTAATAATTAAAAGCAAAATTGTCTATCCATGGCACTTTGTTATAAACAGGTTTTACTGTTTATTTATCTCCAAGATCCATAGAATTAATTAATTGCATAGACCCTTAAAAATGACACATTTACATGCATATACCAGCACTAACCTATTACGATTTTTTTTTTTCAATGAATAAAATTTATGTAACCATAAACTGTCAAATATTTTGTATTAAATGATATACATGTATGTATTTGATACAATAAGATTTATAAGTGTGTAAATTGATAATGATACAAGTGAATAATATATAAATGCCAAAACTACATTTTTGTTTTCACAAATGTATAAAACAAAATGATATAAAATCTGTACACAGTACGTCTTAGATACAACATTGAAGCGAGATCCCTTTTCAGAATATTGTATGAATTTACTAAGAACTTTTACAAAATTCAGGTGATATAGCTTGTGTTGGTATTGTAAATTATGGAAATGCAGGATATTTTTTGTTTGAATATGCATGTATATGTATTTAAATGTCACATTATGTGTACATTACTCTTAAAAATGTGAACAATTTTGTGTCATGTAGAAAATTAAATTTATTTTAACATGTTAGAAAAACCTAGGTATACACTAAAACATAATGAAGTCCTGTAACTAAAAATTAAATTCATACAGCACCAATGGGACAATATGGAATACAAAATAAGATAAAGCCCTCAAACAAGATTGGAATGATAAGGAAAAAAATATAGTTTCATTATAACAGAGTTACATTAATATAAAAACATCTGTTGAATAATGAAACTAAATTTCTTTAATTTAGAAAAAAAATATCACATTAACTAAAAGAAATATTTTATATAAAACTTTGTTATTGCAATTTCTAGTTGTGAGGTGAAAGCTTCCCTTTCATGTAGCCTTTCCATCGCTCTACAGTACTAGAAAATAATGGATCGTTGTCTACTTCACTCAACAGTTCAACCTGGTTTATATGCACCTTATGGTAGTCCCATCGAGCTCGGTTAGGAGCCAATCCCGCCGTGATATGTCTAAGGTCATAAAACGTCCCCGTACCAGTATCGAACATGAGAAGCATTTTTTTTAAAGTCCTCATGCCAGAGTTAAATAGTTTTTCAGCTTTTTCGCTGATTCTTCCATTAGCTATTTCTTTAAGGTCATACAGACCTATGAGAGAATACATAAATCCATTCAGCACAAAACTACTAGGTGTTGTAGGGTATTCCTCATACCAGTCATAAACATTGAGATACTTGGAAGTCACTCCTCCTTTGGAGCTTGGAATGTCAAAAATATTGAGGGCCTTGCCTGCGGCCTCTATATATTTGTTGTCTTTTGAGACAATGTAGGCACGTACAAGGAGAGAGATGGCCTGCCCTTGGCCCATGGCAGAGTACCACCCGGGCTCTAGTTCCATGACTTCTGGAATTAATTTACGATGCACCCTCACAGGCCAACCTCCCAGCGAATCCTGACGCCGCACCAGGTAGTTAGCAGCATCGTAAAATAAGTCCATGTGGGCATGTGCAGAAACTGTGACATTGTCCATTAGTCCATGCCCACGGACACATATGGCAGAAATACGGGCTGCGTTTTTCATTCTGGAGGCACGAGTTTTTGAATACTGTAAATTCAATCCTTTTTGGAAATCGGTTAATAATAATCTAGTTAAGTGAAACCACTTTCCTTTTCTGGAAGCTCCAAGGCCATAATAAAGATCATGACTGCCTTCTAACTTCATAACAGTGTCACTAAGTACATAATGGATACGAAACAAGTTTCCATCTCCCATTTTTATTATAACAGTTACACTGCCACCATTTATGAATTTGAGATCCATGGAAAGTGTTGATAACTTCTTTTCATTTATTGATATGGCAATTCCTGAATTTTTTATGTCAGCTACAAAGTGAAATTTAATCAAGTAAATCAATTAATCAATGATAACTTTAAACTTTTCATAAACAAAAGCTGTTAAAACCATTTTTTAAACAATATTAAAACATAGTTACACATGTATAATCTGGTGAAAATATTTTTTTTTTTTTTTACATCTGCACATATTCAGAAATTTCATTGATTTTTATAAAAAATTAACTATTTCTTTATAAAAAAAAATATAACGAAATAAATTTCCTTCTACAATTTAAACTCCTTACGAGAAGTCTTGAATTCAACTACTGCATTATCAACTGATGTGCGTTCATCCAGTCTGCTGTGAATCTCGGACTTTGAATCTGGAAGCAGCCAATCAGAGAGATCGGTTTTCTCTCCATCTTCCAGAATCTTGACCTTGTTTTTTGGCTGGTTCAGCTGTTTACTGTAGTGACTCAGTCCAAACTGGGCTATCTGTATGGGATAATAATGTCCTTTGGGATCCCACTGTGTTGAAATTGGAACGCCTGAAATCAAATCAAGTAAGAGTTATTCCTCTTTAGCCAGTATACGTCTTACACAAGCTGAATGACATTGGAAATAAAAATTTCACAGCTCTTTAAATTATTAATTAATGGAATTTCAAATTATGTTAGAATGACTGACATGTATAGGTAGCACACTTTTGTACATTTTTTGCCCCATTGTTTTATTAGCATAACATATACATATGTATATGTAAACATTACATTTATCAGAACAGAGGGGGAAACAGCAGCTTATTTAATAGCTTATGCCAGATGACAAAAATTGACCCTCCATAAACCAACTTAACCTTTCTATATGTAAAAATTACAATTTTAACTAAGAATCCAAGTAGTGAGAAACTTTAATGCAAAGTTATGAAAACAGATGTAGATGTAAAGGAGAACCTACCTTCAATGCCACAAACACATTTCACCCTATTCCTGTCCTCCACGTTGTAGAGATCAAATGACATGAAGACACCACTAGGGGAGTACTTAGGTTCAGGACCAGACGGGAAGTCATCCTGGTAACTGTGGTGGAATGAAAACCTCTCGTATCCGTCTGACGTCTCCAGCGAACCATATACCTATAATATGTAACAAATTAAGGTCAAAAAGTGTAACAAAATAGGATTTATAAAGGTAATTTTCTTACAAAAACACTTAGAAATTGTGGATTAATTTATTGATATCATTGAAACAAGTGACTTAGCGACTTATTTTCAAAATATGCCTTTGTAAACCTCAAAGTATTTTTGGATGAATGAAAATGGCATGTAAACTTCATTCCCATCCTTTCTTCCTTTCACGGAGTAGTCTCCATTAATGACGCACTCAATTTCTTCGTAGTCCAATTTATTGGTTCTCTTGGCATGTGTGTAAGATTGTGCTGCTCTGGGCTGAAAACCCTGGACTGAGCCCTCAAACTCACTGTCAAGATGAGGCAATTTCTCATCCCTAAAAAAATTACAAAATAAATTAAGCAAATGAAAATACACGTATAGAATCTTACTTATTTTCTCAGCATTTCATTCATATGAATTTTGTTGTTATTTACTGCTGAATAGAAGATTAAGCTACAGTATGTATACCATAAATTTGCCTACTCAAAATAAATGCAATCACTGCATGGGTATGATGTTGTTGGCATTATCACCATTTAGTGCTACGTATGTCCACACCATAAATCATACTTGTTAATTATTTCTTTGCAGCATGGTCATGAATTAACCTAGCTAGCACATACTTGTCTGAGCCAAAACCATTAAAATATCAAGCCTTTTTTATGTACATGTAGAGTAACATTGGACTGAAAGTGTTAGAAAAACTTTACCTGTTTAAGTTGATGTCATTCTTGGTAAGATCACATTTCCCGATGTTGTAGACTGTCAGAAGAAGAGTGAAGATGCCCGCACATGCTACCAGGAGTTTAAGATTGGCTCGGGGCATGTTTATTCTAACACCTAAAACATAAATTCACTAAATAGTTTTGACATTCAAGGAGAACTACCTATACGAAATCACATATTATATAATAAATAAACTTTAAGTTAAAATAAAATGTTTATGTTTTCAGTAAAATTGTGGGGAGAGTTTATGAAAGATGAGCTAATCTATTTCTTTTGTTACTAACAATGTTAGCTAAACTTACTTTTGATCCCAAAAACAGAAACATTGAAATGTCCTTGAAACATTGATTTGAGTCGCTAGGCTGAGGATATTGAAACTAAGTCTTTACTTCAACTAATTCAGTAAAGGGGCTATACACTGTATCAAGATGATAAACATTTCTGTTATTATAAAAATTCTCAACAATATTCCTTTGTGATTTATGTTTAGAAGTATTGATTTGAGTAATGATTAGAATATAAATTTGCTATTTAAAGACAAAAATATCTGACAATTAATGTCTGAATGACGAATAAAAAACGAGTTAAGTGACTAACAAAAAACAGGTGATGCCAGACACATTCCATAGTCCACAGATTTGAGAGAAAGTGGGTCAACACGATACCTGTTTGTTTAAATGATATACTTACATGTCCCCGTTTATGTCAAAGTTTTAATTCTTATTTCTACATTTCGCTTATCCTTTTGTCAAACCATTAGTAGAGAAAACCCCACAACTAATCGCTTCCCCAAAACAATGCTGACTGACAACCAGTTCTGTCCGACATTGAACAACATATAAACCTCTTAATTTTAGAGAGTTCCATTTCTAAGGGACATAACTCAGAATCAGTCAAGGCGTGCAGAGCATGCTGCAGCAGCCCCCATGAATGACAATAAGGAATAAGACAGCAAGGACTCGATTTCTGTACAAAATATGATTTACCATTTCACTTTGCTGCAATGCAGGTAAATGGTGGGATACAATATTATTTTTATGAATATCTATAAAGATAATATGTACTAATATTAATAAGTAGATAGATAGATAAAGGGTATTACATGTATACAAGACTTCAACAATGCTGCATGTTTGCATGCTGAAATGCAAATTTAAATTTTTTTAGTGCTAATGATGCCATAAGTTGAGTAATGTTGGTTAATTCATTATATATCTTACTTAGATGCTCGATACTTTTACCCTGAATAAATAAGTCCCAGGGTTCAGACAACTATTGATTACTTTCTCGTCCTCAAATCTAATAAAGTAACTTACAAGCTCACAATTATACAAAGCACAGGTGTCAGCTCCTGAAGTTTAAACTCATGAACAGCCCAATATAATATATATCTTGGTAAGTATAAGTAAGATGGGCACCTGGTCATTGGCCTAAGGCTTAATTTTAAGAAAAAAATTCTTGTAGGACCCCATACATCACAACTGAATTGAATTAACAGGAGTATGTACAATAAGGGAACCTGTAATTGTCATTTGTAGAGGTGTAATCATTTACAACACAATTAGAATACATTACCTTAAGGTCTCAACATCAAAGTGAAACACCTGGAGCTACCAATAGCAAAGGGAGGCAGATTGTTATCATCTCAGCCTACAAACAAATTAAACAGACACATCTAAATACAATGTAACAACATTTTCAAAGAGAAAAATGAAAAAAGTCCAAAAATACTAAAGAGGGACAAACTGACATTTATTGGATTTGTTAACGGACTTAGTACATTCATGTGAAATGTGTTTTTGGGGAGGGGGGATACATACAAAATGACTTTTTCCATATTGCTTCTTTTCAATTGAGGACATAAATTTCATTATAGAAAACTAGCTTTATAAACTGAATGTATTCATTTGAATAAATTGAGAAGAGGTGATATGGAAAAAGAAATTATTTTTATCAAATTAAAATTGTGAGTCATGTAATTTAAGAGCTTTAATTGAAGCATGCATGTTCAGATCCAAACTAAAAATAAACCCCATAAATTTAAGCCAGTTTTGCATTAAATGCATACAGGAACCAATTAATCTATCTATTTGAGACTATTCTCTTGAAGATTTCTGATATCAATTTCCGCCACCTTGTGATTTTACAGCATACTTGAGAAGTTACTTAATTCGCTGATTATCACTGCTGATCTATATGACTATAAGTCGATTTTGAGGCCCGAGTAATAGACTAATAGGACTGCTTTCATTTGATCTGTTGATGAAAAATCCTGAAATCAGGTCAGCGTGTCCTATCATTACATACACTGTAGCACATACTTTTCTTGACATAAAACTGCCTGATTATAAAACCTTCTGATCTCCTTTGAATATTTAGCCATTTTAAACATTATTTATAAACAATCTGAGAATATATTTACTGCCATATTCTACATTTGCACTTATGCAGAGAAAGAGAGAGAGAGATTTACCTATACTTATGACAACAGGATCAAAACCTCTGCACTTTATCAGCAGTTTTAAACATCAAGTGAAACCAATAGTATACTAACAATGACTACCATCAAATCAAGTACATGTATATACTAGAAGCTGTTACAGATCTTATCAATGAATGGACCTCCATGAAATGCTGATTACTACATAGTAAAATGAAACCCACTATACCTTGTACCTGGGGATACTAATACTTTTAAATGAAGTGCAATTAGACATCTTACAACTCCTAACACAACCAAGTCAATAATCCAGCATTTATACCTTGGAGGTATCTCCTTAGAAATCAATTTCTAACTCATTACTTGGTGACAGGTGATAAATTGGAAAAATGCAGAACACTTAGATATCTTTATAGCCTTGTTCTTTCACTGGAATTCTTTTCATTATTATAATCTTTATTGTTCTATTAATAACTGTGAGGCGGTTTGAATAAAGCCTGTCAATATTTGTACAGTGAATAAAATAGATAAACATGGAGCAGTAAATGTGACAAAAATGTTTAGTGACATTAAATATTATCAGGTTTCCATTATTAAAAAGAATGATAAAAATCTTTATCTCTATATACCGGAAGAATTTTAATTGCTGTCATTATCATATCTATACTAAAAAAAATATCCTCGGGGCTTGTTAGTTTAATTTTAAGTATTAAAGAAGAATTAGTGTAATTTCAATTTTATGCGTGTTGTCATGTATAATGATACATGTTTTAGGAATTAAGATGCACATTAATTGTAATAATCAATTTGCAGCCTAATGTTTCAGTCTACCTATAAAATATTTCTTTTCTAAATATAAATTTTTTTTATAGATAAATGTTAACTATAAAATTTGCACCAGAGTTAATAGCTAGCAAGACTAACCAGGAGTAGAGAATGTATGGTTTGCAATTATTTCAATCCAAAAACACAATTTGAAACAAGAACAACACGACTTATACATTTATGGTACATTGAAGAGAATTGTGAACATAAAGATGTGAACATGCCCTGAAAATTCTTTACATCAGTTCAACATCTTTTATTCACTACATACCAAGACTTGAAGAATTTAGGGTTTTATCTAAATAGCCCTTTTACATTCCATTATCACACTTTAAAACCCAACCAAAACCCACTTAAAAGTAATATTCTTTATTGCATGTTGTGGAGTTTTAAAGTGCAAAAAACACTTTAACGTGAAAAAAATATGATAATCTATTTTTCCCTGTGTTTTGTCTTTTCAGGCTCTGATTGTAGAGTTAGTTCTGTATATTTTCACCTGATATTTGAACATGTGGACATGTAGCTTTGACGCATTAAAAGGTCAGTATGAAGACAACCATACATTGTAGTTATTGCTCTAAGTCTGGTAAATAAAAAAATATTCAAAGTCCCAAAACCTGGTCATTATAAGCTTACCAACAGTGAACATGGCATGCATATCACATATAGTTTGACATATACATAAATATTAAATAAGTTAACCTTTTTAATCATGAAATATTTAACAGTTAGTTTTTCAGTTGTTTTTGAATAGAATTCAAGATTTAAACTCTAAATAATTTTAGATTAAAAAAAACTTACAGTAATTAATTCCTCACACAACTGGTCGTACATGCATCAGAGCTCCCAAAATAAATGTCAAAACAACATGCAGATATAAACACATCATTATAACACACATACACACTGCTGCATGCATATTGGTATGTGTCACATACTGTAAATGTAGTGGCCAGAAAAAAAAGAATACTCATTAGCATAAATGACAGAATTAGGCTGAACAAACTTCCCCAATATTTATCATGCCTTTTTCAAGGATAAACATTCTCTTTACCTGTGTTTTCATTGTAAAACTTCATTTTTTTGTGGTGTTTAGCCATGCTTAGAGATAGAAAAGGTACTTGATAATGCTGACACTGAGTCAAAAGAAGGTTTTATTTGCTCAGGATTAGAGGCCAAAAAGGCTACAAAAAGCTACTTTCATTGCAGAGTAAATAAACCACCTGATATTATGTTAATCTTGTTTGGACAAACGTTAGTTCTTTTTGTGTACAGTTATTTCTTTTTTGCCTACTTTAAAAGTCTTGACACTTGTAGAATTAACAAATAACACTACAAATGCATGTTGAGTGATTATTAACCTTCAACATCATGTCAAAAGGCAAATAAATTAGCTGTTTCGTTTTTTAAAAACTTTGTTGAAATCCTTTAAATTTCTTAAAAAAGGCAGAATTTTAAAGGGACACATGAATTCTTCATTTTATTTAAATATCACTACTTGAAATTTCTCTCCCCTCCACCCCCACCCTCTAAATACAATTAGATGAAATGTTGTTCTCTGTGACAAAAAGATTACCCTTCTCTTAATTCTCAATGGCAGTCTTTTAGTAATTTAATTAACAAAGAAATTGAAATATTGCAATTGAAAGCTGTTATACATACACATGTGCATTTTTTTTTTCAAGTGGAAGACATTGAAACTTAAACTTTTCCATTATATTGAATAGTTTTATTTTTCTTTAATTTAAATTGAAGGACCATATTTAAATCTATTTCTGTAAATTTTCTTGAAACTAAATAATTTATTTGTAATAAAAATAATTGTTTGTCGCTTTCATCAAAGTGTACTTGTTTTGCCTCTCCAAAATTAATCTGCATATCAAACTAAATTTATTTTTATTTTCCAATCCCTAGACAATAGTTCAATTTCATGACCCTCAAATTAGTAAGCTCTACTTAACTTTCAAAATCTCTTACATAAATATGAGATTTAATACCAAACCCCTCTTACATAACATTTGTCAAAATATTGAATTTTCATGGAACAAATTTGTTTGCGGTAGAAAAACACTTCATTTTAATCTAATTTTCTTGAGAAATTGTTCAGAAAATTTTGTTCAAACTTTTGCATAACTTCTTTAAATTGAGGGGCACCTGTTGTACAATTAATTGAGCAAGAACCCCATCTAAGAGCCAGGAGCCCACAAATAACATTTGTTAAGTCAACAAACTGTGATTTAACTCCTGCCGAGAAATTCTGTTTGATGGAAAAAAATATTTACTTTGAATGTAGTCTTAAGTGGATATAATTTATATAGTAGATGAATTATTTCAAATCAAGTCTGGCTAAACTTTACTTAATAGAAGTATTTAAAATTTATCTATAGTCAGCAATTTGATAATTTCCATTCAGCTATCAAAATCTGCACTTCTTGACATAACACACTGTGTCATTGAAACTATCAAATGCAATCTGTGTGCAGTTCCAGATACTCTTTGATAAACTGTTTTAAAAGTAATAAGCTTAAAAAATCCTTAGCATCTTACCAGAATGTGTTCTGTTTATCAACATCCTTTCAGTTATCAAAGAAATTTTTCCCAATTACAGCTGTATATATCTAACACGAAAATTTTTACATTCACAAAAAGCAAGGGGTTTGCAACTGTATATTAACATAGTCATATCCTATAACCTTCATAGAAACTCCAAGCATTTTACACAAACGCAGGCCACCAATGTTATTTGTACAGGAACAAGCACCTGCCATGATAAAAAAATTTTGCTGCCGTATGGAGATGGGTGCAACATGAGCAGATAATTGGCTGTTATGAAGCTATGCCATCTCCTTATTGATTTACTGGGTATGAGCATTACTGGTAGCTAATTTGTCCTGGTCATGCTAGATTTAGATATAATGCTATGGTAGACAGTGTCTATATAATGTTGGTTAGGCTTATAAGGTTGAAGGTTTAGGGCAAGCTTTAATTTAGAAAATTAGATAGAAATAAACAACTTATTTACTCCTGATCTAGTTACATGTATATTGCATGATTAGAGTAAAAGTGGAAGAGTTACTCTGATGTTCTTATAAAATAATCCAAACTCTCACAGACTATCATAATAATTAAACTAGCATTCATTGGTGTATCCCCCTCTCATCAAAGTATAATACACAAAAATATAAAGTATTATGGATGAATTTTGCAAAAACCAGCTATTAAATTGCCACTCTTTTCAAAACAATAAAGTTAGTAATTAATGTAAATTTGTGTCATTCAAATTAAAAATTAAAAAAAAAAAATCAATTACATGTAACATTCATTATCTGACAACTAAATGTCTTAAAATCAGAGAAAACTTACATCTTTCCTGGGATTTTCTTTTCTTTATCTTTCTCTTTCTGTCACTAATCAGAGCATTCCTTTAAGTAGAAAGGAAATTGACTCTCAGAAACAACCAGTTTGGTTTTTTTCCTATTGAGAGATTAATTATATTTTTTACAGGTACATAAAATAACCAATTATTGTCAATTAAAGTTTTATAATTGGGAGATTACAATAGATGTATAAACACACTGTGACCAGGTCATGGGGGTGTCTGAATAAGCTGGAAGTCAATTTACAGCTAATTATCCCAGTAGTCTATTGACCAGCTATGTGGTATCCTTTTATCACACTAATGCTAATTGGTTAAAAATTCAAGAAAGAACAAAAATTTGCTTTCTTCCTCTTTATAAATCAAATAGACCTAAATATTGAAAAGAAGATTATAGATCAAAGATTTTTTTGAGAATGAAAACAATTGAAAAATTATAAAAATGGTAATAGAAAAAAAAAAGGTAAACTTTTTTTGTAATCTTGAAGCCTTTAATTAAAGCGAAATTTATACAATTCAGATAAACATTATTGATACATGTAAACATCAAAGGGTAAATTTCACTTTAACCATTAGCAGAGAGTCTTTGAAAAAGTGGATGTTTCTCAGAAACTTTGATAAAATGCCAGTTTATTGACCCTTCCCAGACCATATTATATCTTAAACAGAGATTGCTATTATACATGTACTTTCATTTTCAATCAGAATAATTGTCATCAATACACAGTGTCAGACAATATCCTTTCAAACCAGATACCCAAGGGCTTTTTTGAATCTTATCAAACTGAGAATCATATTGTACTGAACTTAAATTCTTATTTCTTTCCAGGTCCTGAAATTTGAGAAAACTACTTCAAATTAATAGAAATTCCCAATGAGCACAATTAAGTGTGTGAAAGACTAATTTAAGGTGATAAGTGTACCAATCGCGGATCAAATCCCCACAGCCTCTTGACACCAGCAACAAAGGGAACCAGATTACCAAATAAAAGAGAGAGAATGGAAATCCCCCCTTAAGCTGTAGAAAAGAAGATCAGATATCTAGGGATCAGGGAAAGGACAAAGAAAGGGGCAGACAGTGCACTCTGAAATGTGTCACAGAGATCTAGATTTATAGGAAATACCAGTAAAATGATTTATAAGGTAAACCCCTTATAAGGTATAAGGTATGTTGTAATATGGGCTCTAGCCCTAGTGAACTCTCTCCCAACTCCTTGGTATCAAAACAATAAGTGCATTCTACAGCGCAACTTGAGAATTACCAGAATATCATATCAAGTAAACTTTAAAACAGCTTACAAGACATTTAAGTATTTTCTTGTTATGGCAAAATTGGTTTCACATCTGCCTTCTTTTCAGATTGTCTTGAGTTTGGTTTCGTAAGAGTGGGTGTTCTTTTCTTTCAAACTTTTAAATATACATGCAAATTTCATTATCTCAAACTTATAATGGCACAATACACATTTTACAATGGCTTTTTTGTACAAGGTTAAAACTTTTGACTGAAGGGACCTATTTTCACAGTTCTTAGACTAATGACTGCTTTAAAATACACTGTTTTCTTTGACTTTCATGTCAAAATATTTTCAAAGAATTACAACTGAGCTATGGTGTTCTAAAAAAATACTGTGGAAATTTGTTGTAATTATCTTATCAGTGTTTTTTACAGAACTTAATTTATGGTCCATTTATCTGTCAGCGAAAATAAACATTCTCCAGGCATGTTACAGCACACTAATTCCACTCCATTGTCTAATCATATTAAAAGCTCAACGTAATTGTGCATGAACGTATAACTAGCCATAAGGCATGCATGAGTTTGATGAAGGGACAGACACAAACTTAACTGCAAATTGCTAAGTAAATGTAAACCAGACATTAACATGTAGATAAAACATTCCAAAGTCTATGTATATAATTTTTTTCAAGCAAATTCCTACAGTACGTAATGTAAAAAGTCTGATAAAGTCAAAGATGTGTACTTGAACTAGTTTTGAACTCTTATTAGAACTATTTTAGCTTGTTAAGGCCCAGACCTCATGTTAATTTACTACACTGTTTTTCTCCTCATCTGGCTAGTAAAATGCAATTAAAGCAACCTAATTACCGAATGTTGGATCATTAACGATAAATGTTGCCATGGTTATTTGCTTATGGAAAAATCATTTAGAACAACATAGCCCCCGCAAAAGCAATATAGAAACAGTTTTAAGTGCCCTTGGTGTACATCAGATACATTTTTAGCATGTTTCAAAATAATTGTAAAATAACTGTTTTATAAAAAAAGAAAAAATGGGGGGTGCTGACTCCACCTCTCAGTAGTCTACACAAAAAATGAAGACAAATTAAATTAATACTTATACATGTATGTAAAAATGAATTCCCATATACATGTACTTATTCCATCAACTTTATCACCCCTTCACAAATTACAATGCATATCCCATACTTTCGTTTGTTAAACAGAAATGGATTAACTGCAATAATTTGTGCAGGGAAAGTGCCTGGAGTAACTTGAGAAAAGTTTATCTTTGTGTAAGTACCATGTTCGAATCCTATACCATAGGACTTAAAGACCGATATCGTATAAACGGACGTGTTGCAGAGAGTGATGGCACGAAACATCCCTCAATGCTATATCGGAGTACCGAACACAAGTCTAAATTTACAGCTCCCTCCCCAAAAACAAGAGGTAGCGGCTAAATAGGAGTGAAAAGTACTCGACGGGACGTCTAACAACAAATAAACAAACAACACAAAAAAGATAAATAATGAAATAAAATCATTTGAATGATTTAATATCTGTGACACAGGGATAGCTCATCAAATGGTTGCTTATCAAAACAAAATATTCAGAAATTTCAATAAAAACAACAGATGACCAAAAAGGGGTGTTTAAAAATCTGTAAGAAATGATAATGAACTTTTGCACTGAACCTATTTACAGAATAAAGAGGGCTGTTCATTTTTTGAGATGTTAAAGTGATCGCTAATGGTCAAGACTTCTCCTGTCAGATTATAGAACGTTGCTAAACACAAAATAACATCGTCACTTTAAACACACGAATATCGTTCCAGAAATGACACAAAACCCAATTTTTTGTACTCATATACAGAGAATTCACGGTAAGTTTTATTGACAGAGGTTTTTGTAAGTTTGTGTTTTTGTTCCCCACATCGTGACGGTCTCATATAGTTTACAATGACGACGTAAGTAATGTGAAATAGAACAATTTTAATTCACTGAAGTCTACAAGCCCTCGTCTGTTGTGTCGCTTTCCCCCCTCACTAGTGTTATCTTTTGACGATATAAACAAAACATCAACACTCACCTGCCTGCTATTTGTAATATTTAAAATTCCTTCATGTATATAGACTGACATAAAAATCGTTTATACCATTAGATGATAAATTTCCGGAAGAAAAAGTCCTTAAACTGTTTTCCTTTCACATTATAGGTATATAAAACACATCATCAATATTCAAGCAGATCGTCCTGTGCACTGTACTGCGCTTTAACAAGCCTTCTCCCTGTCTGTTTATATTTTTTGTTGTGAATGGCCGACCTATCAGAAGGCTTATCCATGCCAGCATGCAGCTCTTCCCGGCTAATGTCAATGAAGGATGCGTCGCGTCTGCTGCTGACCCGTGGATAATACCTGTCATGTATCATGAACTTACAGAGAGTTCAACATCTTGACTCAAGAGCAGAATATAAACATTGAATGTAGGTTTCTATTACTTGCCTTGAAGAAAGCTCCAACTTCATACACTATTATAATATAATGTCTCTTACTTGTTTTTTTTTTATAGATGGACCAATTTATGAAGTTCTTCATAGCCTTCAAAAATACGGTATTAAAACATTTGTTGCTCCACAAGGTTTGATCCTATTTTTCTCAAAAGAATATCGAGTTTCATTCAAAAACACGTCTTGAATTTCAAGACCATTGATTGTGAGAACACACTGCACAGGGTTATAATGACTTACTGCAGCTTTAGAAAACTTCAAACTGTTGTATAATAAATATTGCCGGTTAGATAAATGGCTAGGTCATATATTATTACTTGTATAATATCGAATCGGGTGCATGTTCATTAGTTCACATCACCAGAAAAGTCCCATTGACTCGTTTGTTCTTATGGACAAGTAAGAATGGTTCAAGATTGCAAGAACTAATCCTGGTATTCTTTCACATTGCCTGATGGCAATGAGAGAGAGAGGTATATATTTTTTGCATGCTTATGTCATTTATCCATCCCAGATTGTTGAATAAGTAGCAAAATTAGGATGTTGAAATTCGTTATTTAATTACTAAACATACCTTCCTCCATATCATTAGAAAACAAAGAACCTATTTCATAGATTATATCTGTTGAACATGTCTCTAGATATTTAAGACCCTTGAACATTACAGTCAAAATCCATCATTCTATAATGTTTTAGACAAAAGGACATTAAATTGAAGTCGATAACAATAAGTTCTGTCTAATAGAACAAGGTGATCATGTTCCAAACCCTGTTATCTGCCGCCCTATCAATCTTCTGATGCAGTCTTATATGCACAACGATTGCAATAATACACAATGTATTGGCTTCAACATTCAAAGACAAAAAGGCATCTACGAAACAAAACTTCAAACCACTGAACAAAAAATGAGAAACCCGGCATACTATTATACTTCATAATCCAGTAATCCAATAGGAAAACATAGATAAACGACACATTAATAATTAAACCTCAGATATAACCATGCAATGACACAGCGTTGCCAATTAATATAGATCATATTTCATTTTGTCCCATTTTCCGAAAAAAAGACCATTTTCATGTACGACAATGCTGGCGAGAACAGTGATTTTGGAATTGTTTCGCTGTTGAAATTGATAATAAATACCTTTTTCATATGTTAGAAAATATACATCTACATTCTATTTACAAGTATAGTAATTATCTAGGAACCAATCAGAATCTTAATATAACAGCAACTATGTGCACGCAACAGATTGCTGTCAATTTGTACAATGTAATATTTGACTGTCACCAAAACATACTCGGGATTTTGCAATATTGAAGACTGTGATCAAGATCGCCTCTTGATCGATAGGCTCGCGTTCGATTCGGTTCTCCTCAACCGCAACGTCATTGGAAGTAAAAGTCGCGGCAGATACCTAAAAAAAGGATCCTATGGCACGATAAATAATCCTCATTGCTATATGGCCCTGATTGCCGATTATAGGTCTAAAGAAGTCCTTCATCGATATTTCTCAGAATGGACGTAAAATATCATACACTCAATCAATCATCAACTTCAAACCTCCGATTTATTCTTACTCATTGCTTAATGAACGACCGCCTACCTGCTTTTAAAAAAAGAAATTGAAATGATAAACTGACATTTAACATAAATTTTCAATCAACATTACCACAACTTTCTTGCTCATGAAAACCAATTTGTACCTTGGCATGGATGTAAAACGCATGCTTTGCATGTATCTTAGATAATGTTTTTCAATCAGCGAAAATAGAAATGAGGTGAGACGCGTACAGAATTTTTATTTTTAAAAAATTCCCCACAGAAATTTGGGGGAGATTAAATTCAAAGGATCTGATAAAACATGATGAGTTGAATTCGTAGAATTATGAAGATATATTAAATGGACTGAATATTTTTTTCAAGATACAGCTGTTTGTTAACTTTGTGAACACGAAGACAATTAAGCAAATTTGAACATCCTGTCCTTTCCAGGGACTTTGTAACATAATGATTTCAGTTTCTATGAATGTGTTAGTGTGTATGTGTAAAGTTCGAGAGACGGTGGGGACGTTTGAAGTTCCTTTAGTTTTATTATAACTTCAAAATATCAAACCCTTACAACAGATGTAAACCTCTTTGTTTATTGACCCTGTCCAATGTAGTTCATAACTTCACTTATAAAAATGAGGTTTATGACATTGAGAGAATTGCACTTTTGTTTGTGTTTCTATAAATGGAGAGTGAAGAAGCTCCATAAAAATAGCCTTAGCTGATACAAAATTCAGATGAAGTGGTCGCAATATGCCCCCTTTAAATCAATCCTTGATAACTTGGTAGTGTCGCTAGCTAGCACTGTTCCTGAATTCATTTAATCATTGAGATGTATCATTTTCAAAGAAAAAATAGGAACCTATATGTTACTGCCATATAAGTTAACGAGTAAATACATGTATGTTGCAAGTAAAATATTTCTCCTCTAGATTTGATGAGGTTATTTATGTGCGGGAATGGTGAATCATATTGGAAAAAAAGTATTACTCTGTAAATGACGTTATCTTTTCAGAAGTACATGGATACATCAAACTTTTATTGGTTTAAATCACCCCAATGGCCTGATATTTTTGAAAAAGAGCGTCTTTGTGCACTTAGAAACATCACTATGTAGATAACAAAGCCCCAACAGAGAAAATGTCACAATTAATATATTTATTCTTACATCTTGTGCAAATAAAGAAATTTTAATAATTGAAACCTTTGCAAATTAATTATAGAGCTTCTGAGATGCATACCTGTAGATATAAGAAGTTCTGACACAGATCCGCCTACATTATCCTTGTTCGTATTACACGAAAAGCCAACCAACTTCTCAATCCTTTGCCAGAACAATTACCGTTGGAATTTAACCAAACTTGGCACAAGGTACAGACTGCTCATACTTAAGTGACATGTACTTTGCAAAATAATGTCTAAATCAATACATATCATGCATCTAGAAAAAAACTTCAATAAAGGGAATTTAAAATCTTATTTACATCGTGTCAGTTCTTTTTAACAAGAATCGTAGATAGCAATGAAATCTGCATTAATTGCAGCTGATAAGCTGAACATACTTTTCATTTTTGTGTGTAATTGTTTAAATGCAAGGGAAAAACTTTTGCCAAAACTGATCAATACGTTCGAGCTTCGTATGTAGACTGTGCTTCTATACTCCTAGGAGGCAGTTAGAACGTCTAGATCTGCTGCAAAGAACATTTGGTTTAAAAATGTTAATTTTCTAGACATTATTATGAAGGAATATGACTTGGTATTGAATTCTAATTGTTACACCATATATAAACTTGTCATTCTTTTGGCTAAGAGGAATTTGTTTGTTTTGTTAGAAAATAATTGTAAATGGTATTCTTTTAATGCTTATTATTCAAGCTGTCGTTAATTTGTATTAGAGAATAAAAAAATATTTCTTAAAATACTTTAACTATTCAGTAATGTACGTTTTCTGAACGCCCATGTATTCCAATCAATCTTTCAGAGACAGAAATAAAGATTTTAAAAAAGATTAAATCTGCCTTCTTGTTGAAAGGTTAACATTATTTACCAAGACAATGAATTGAAATTCAATAGCCACTGAACCAGAAAATAACCTTTGATCACCGTATAATAAACAAAGAAATATTTGCACTTGGGTAGATATCAAATCAGCTTGGTATTTAGATAGCATGATATTAGTTATGATTTATACATTCAATATCTGCCTCAAAGGGTGAATGATTGCGATCAGGTGTTTTCGAGTCGGCGAGTAGACAAGACGAGACTAGGGGTACAAATGAGGAAAACTATGACCTGAAATGGCCTGTATATGAAATTGACGTGATAAAGATGTTGTTTCAGCTAAATGCTCTACTCGGATAATCTTGAGATAAGTTTTTTTTTGTAATAGACATTGTCATATCAATCAAAAAACATCAAGAAAACACATTTTTAAAAAATATTTTTTTCTGATAAAATTATGTTTTCAACGTAGGTATTCATTCAATTTTTGTAATAGCATAATGACAGAGTAAAGCTTTTCAACCTTATCAAAAGAAATCAACAAATAAGCTATTATTTCCATTAACACAAAAAATGAAGTCATATTTAAATATTTATTCGTAATGAACATGCAATATTCTAGCTGCAAAATCTAGCGTTATGGCTTTGTATTTTAGTCTTTGATTATAACATAAATAAAAGTACATTGGTATATTGAAATAAATAACGTTAACAAAATCAATGTCATAAAATTTATATAATCATAAAATGCCAAACATTCACAAAAAGTTTCTGAAAAAGTATCCTTTTCGTAGAAGTAGGTAATAAAGTATGTTACACCAAATGGTGCTTTGTCTTGGAATACTAAAGTCAGGATTTTTTTATTATCACAAGATCAAAGTTCCAGTTTCATTGTGTAACGCCGTAAAAGAATCATCAGAACTCCCTAAACCTCAAAAGCATCATTGAAAAAGTCACAAATATAAGTTCATGGATTTGTTTAAAGATCATGGTTTGAACAAAGGTCAGATATGATTAACTTCCTCAGACACACAGATGATTATATCTCCAAGGATTTCTCCTCTCCTTTCTTCCCCTTCACATCGACAGATGTGTAAATCTACTAAAAACTTTATACCTCTTTCACAAAAAGATGAAAAGAATCTGCGTCTTTGTTAATTGCAACACATCTTTAACGGCATTTAGAACAAGATCGAAGGTAGTAAAAAATATATTGTTTTTGGTTTCTACTTTGGAATTGAAGACAAATCATATTTGACAAATTTTAAGTTACTAGAAAGAGATTTCAGGTCAAATCGCTCAGATTGTTTTATTGAAAGTTGCTCTTTTATTTAATTCACACATGCTAGTACTTTATAGATCTATATAGACATGGATAGTTGATGGTGAATTTCAAAAATAAGATTTAAACAGGTGATTAATACCATACATAATTTTTTCCCAGAATTAATCTTTTTGTATCGAGTGGTTTTAATAGCCAACCATCAGTAAAGTTACTCAATTCATAGTTTCCAAAACGTGAGCTTTATCATAAGAATCGCATTTATAATGTGAGAACTTAAGACACTGGCAGTTATGGAGGCAGAAACAATAGTCTGCTTCTTAATACGTAATGAAGCTGTCACTACGCCTGATTTCAAAACTCTCAAAGAAATTTCTAGGGGGAAAGTTCCGTTCATTTGAAAACAAACGAAGATATCGATAAAAGTCTACTGCATGGTTGAGAACTTTTAAAGATCATGCCAAATGAGTGAAAGTATAGGCAGAGATAATTGGCTGATATCGAATCGACGTATCTCGATTTTGTTCAGGAATAGTAAGCTCGATGTATCCTTTATCTCATTTGAGAGGGAGGGTTGACATTAGAGCACACGCTACAATGTAATTTCCGTGGAAATGTTCCCTTGTTTTATAGAATACAGGTCTACTAACATCCCACCTCCACCCTTTCTGTGGGTGATAATTGCCCATGAATTATACATGTATTCTTATCTTTGCAAAAGGTTCATGTCCGTTCAAACACATTATTTTGAAATAAAAAGCAAATATTAGTGAACGGATATATTTTGGCTTTTCTTGAACTTAATTAGCAGTCTTTCGTGCTGTCATGAATTGTATAGGTCTTTTACTCATCAATGCAATTTGGTTTTCACATTTGGAAACTTTGTTCTTATTATCCAATAGCAACAATTTGATAAAGTTATCACAAGGGAACACGAACATCGTATTGTGTCTGTTGATAATAAGAATACTAGTTTGCAGACAAAGTCTGAAATTATAATTTTGTCTGAATAATGAATTTTAACAGTAATAAACTGTAATAATAATTCTGTTTCTCCTTTCAGATACGGGCTTTGAGAAAATTCGTATACATATATGTACTATAAACTCTCGGATATTAGGTAAGTTACTAGTATACTTCAAAATAGTACTTCAAACATATAACCTTTTCTTATCAATTTGCAGAAAATAAATCATGATGTCACAGTATGCCAGTGTATGGCAAATCGATCATCATTACATAGCATTACCCATGTCATTAAATTAAATCCATCACATTTAGTCTATACTTACATGAAAAACTAAGATGTAAAATGATAATTATGTTGACTTGTACCTTCTAACTGTGACAGTTGTTTACACTTCGTCAAGTTTCGATGCCAGCAATCCAACAGGATCACACAATTAATTCTTAAGACTGTTTACTGTCTTCTTAAGTAAAGTATATATGACAAACTCAATATGGTCTGGTTCATGAACTCGTGGGACGAGAGGGTAACCCTGCGTGACTTCTACCACTAGTAAAAGAATTCCCTCACGTGTCGTCAATGACCACTTAATATTATGTTACAAGTACTTATGTTTATGTTTTTGACAACTAAAGTGTACGAAGAGAAGTATTTATTTTGCATGTTTTTACCACACTTAATATATGTCTTTTCATCTTATGAACACATTCTTAGTGCGGAGTGGAGTAATTTCAGAGGGGAATGAATACATATTATGAAAGCTCTATAGCACCAGCTGTTCAAAAATAATGACCAGGGTTAAAGTTTGGAAACTTTTTGCAAATGTGGCGAAAACTCCAAAATTTAGGTAAAAAGATCGTATGTATTGGCACCCAAGATAAATTCTTTTTACAAGGATTGCAATTGTGAAATATAAAAGCCATAGCTTTAACCAATCAAAAATATTTGTGGACAAACAGACAGGTAGGCAGAAAGCTAGAATGACTGATGAACAGAGCACAAACTAGAGATATCTCCAAATCTACGATTACAGGGTCATAAAATATTCGAAGCCTAACGAACGTCCATCCCTCCCTATTAATTTTTCTCCTAAAAACTTTCCTAAATGATTTGCTACTATAACAAAATGTTCTTTCACCTCGTTACCGCCAGGAAGTAGAGAGTGTATTAGAAACCCAGCAGGACTCCGTTATGTATCTCCTGATCAATACCGCTAATCAGTCGGGCCATTCTTCTGCGTTAGGAAGAGACCGCAAACATCTCAACGTGTTTCTTTGGTTCTTGAATCTTCCTGACAATTGTCACTTCATTTCCATTAACGTGGAAATTTCAGTTGAATCATTTTCTGTAGAATTGATAAATCATGCAAGGCATATAGACTGAATCTTGTTGCTTTAATCCCCACTCGCATACTACAGTGTACATGAATGTACACTTTATCTGTCATGTGATTTTAAGGTGGCTATATGGCTATAATACATGTATAAACAAGAATAGATATGGGTTACCCCATATCCAAAGATATTCGACTTTTAGATTTAATATGTTTAACAGTGTTTATAACGACGTTAATAAAAAAAACTGCACTGTCTAATTATGGAACTGTTGTAAATTTCGTGAGTCCATAGCATTACGGTCACCCAGTCTCCTAACAAACAGTACACATAGACCTACATGTACCTGTGTCCGCAAGACCAACATATTAGCCTTGGTCTACACACGTGCGATGGAGCTGTCAAACGCATCCAGCGAGCTCGGAGAAACACGTTTTGTTTTGCCGAGAAGTTACGATGGCAGACAAAACTTTTCTTTTCTTAATTAGATCATATGAATACGAATTCTGATTAATAAAAATTATACAATCCCTGTTGAACTATATATAGTTTGTTCTAACATTTGCATCTGCAACAACTTGTGTTTAAAATGGCCGGGTTAGGAAAATCAGGACCGGGTCGGAAAATTCTAAACTGAAAACCTTTTTTGTTTTGAAAATTACTGAAATATACTAATGTATTCGTCGCAGAAATTACTTACATTATTCAAGTTCTATATAAAATGGTATGCTGAACTTCAACACGAACCCGAATCTCCAACCCAGTTCTCGTTTTGCCACACATACCCTACAGTTTACAAAGAGTACACACGAGCAGAATCCGGCCAGGGATTGAAAATTCCGTCATTTAATAATACACACACACAGAATGATTAATTTTTTCTTTAAGAACAAATTGTATGATAATTAACGGACTATAAACATGTACTTAATACAATTGTTGATATAGTATTATCAATTCATCGGTGAAAAGATATGAATCGAAGAATGACCTAATTATTCTCTGTTATCAAACATGTAAAAAAAAAAAGGCTGAGGAGGGAGCGAGCGTAGGAATATTGATATTTTTTATTTGCATTTCGGGGGGAAAGTGACTTTCTAATAATATTTTGACGTTATTTTTGATTTCTTTAACGTATGACATACACAACTTTACTCTTATCATGAACAATAATGTTGTATCTACTTATCATGATGGAACTATTTTGGTCGGACCAATTTGTGTGAGCTGCCGCTGAATACAGTAATATATCTTGCATAAATAGTATGCACTGATCGAATATATTAAAAAAAATCCTATCGTCAGTCTGAGGGATGTGGCGGCGTTGTAGTGATCATAATATTGTAGATTTTGTAATCACAAAATTTACAGTTTTTGACAATGCTTTAAGGCTTTTGAAGTGCAGTCATAAGACTGTCACTTCGTTGTCGTTAATTCGCCGGAAGACTACATTTGTACCGTCATAAGGTAGTTATGTCGAGAAGGATGATGCCTTACAGCTAGGAAATCGAGACATCCTGCAACATTGGGAGCAATAACCATAGCAAAACGCACGAAAACGGATTACAATGTACTATGAACTTTTTTTTTTGGGGGGGGGGGGGTGTCCAAACGAAAATTTGAAGCCCTTCACATACCTTTGGTACCTCATGTCTCAATACAGTTGAAAATCTCTAAGGGGGCTATTTGCATGGCAACAATGGGTCATGATCCCTCGACCTGAAAGTGAAACGTTTGAGAGTTCGGATCAGGGTCCATGCCTAGGGTGAGATTAAGCTAATCATATTTTGAGATGCTTTCGAAATTGGGCGAACATTTCTTGACACCAGGGGCCAGGATCATTATTATAAGGAAGCCAACTTTTAGTCATTCACTAAGTAAAATATTTGATAATCTGTTGACAAGAAATCATTTCAAAATTTATTTGTTCTCTACATTAGCACTGTGTCAGTGTATAACTTCTAAAATGCTATAATTTTCCTTACTCAAAATATCAACAAGAAAATTTCTAAGAATCTTCTTAATACTACAAATGTATTACACAGTCCATTATTTTCATATATAGAACTATGAAATCTTTATCGTAAATATAGCAGAGCAACATTAACAGATCGTTCATGCAGGGGCCATTGCTTGAGCAAATGTATGTACGACATATAGATAGATTGATTATACTTGGGTGACCCAGGTGAGGTTATGACCTTTGTAAGATAATTACATAAAATATCCTTTAGTTTGTTTAGCCTGTTATATTGACAGCTCTACCCTAATGTTTTATTGCTTTGTTTTCTTGGAGTCGATTTGTATGTATTGTTGAATGACAGCATCCACGATATTTCATATATAATTTAAGATAGCACTTGGCGATGCAGGGGCGGCATTGTCTATGGCAAAAAGATCAACTGCATCAAGTTATATTTCAATATTATTTGGTTGAGTATTACTCCCACCACATATCCCGAAGACATATTAGATGGCAGAAAATATAATAACATTCGAATATAATTTACATTTTTGACATATTAAGCCAGTCAATATGAACTGGAGAATACTTATAAACATCACTAAAAACGAAAGAAATGCAATGATATCAATATTTAGATTTCTGTTATGGGTTTCATAAAACCCACATGGGGATGCGTGCATTAGGTCTAATAATTTCGTTTCTATCTACTGATTGTAGCTTATAAAATCTGCGTTTGCAGAGATATTTGTAAAAATGCTGACAGTCATGTTCTCGAAAGCCTCACCACCCACTTGTGAACTTTTACGTCCAATAATGAAATGAAACACATTTAGTCACTATGTTTTCTTGTATTTTATTTGGTTAATTTGGTTCAATTAAGGTATGACATTGACAAGGAAGGGGATCTGTACAATCTAATGTGGACAATGTTCGATGACACATCTTGAAATGCAATTGCTATCCACTAATTGTACATTTTCATTTTGTGGACGATGAGTCAAATTTCAGTTGGCGTATAGCCTGTGTCTATCGTACGAAATGTATATTCCACATATCAAACAGGCAAGGCCGGTCTAGAATCGTCAATATACACGTGTTTAATGGCGTTAGATTGATGTATTTTCATTTATTTGTTAAGAAGAATCATTAAATGAATAAAATGGACATTTTTCTCGGAGGGGAACTTGTATATAGTTTCCTTGCATGTTGTTTGCCCCTTAACTTTAGGAGTGTTTCTGGCATAACATTCTATTGACCACTGGGGAAAATTACTTAGAAAACCTTTTATCTATTCAGCCCTCTTCATCAAATATCACTGCACGAAACGCTATATATATGCTTTTAATAGGAATATTCAAAAGTATGCAAAATTTTACACTTTTGTTGTGCTCTTCGAATTGCTTTAATCTTTTGTATTAGTGGTCAACAGAAAATCATTTATCCATCTGACTTTAAAACAAAGATAAAAATATTTGACAATGAAATTTCCCGAACAAATCATTCAGAAAAAGAAATTAGCTAACATCGAATTAAAAAAAAAATGAAATGATCAAGACACCAGTTGATATAATACATTCCCTTTGAACAGCAGGATGCCAGGTTCCTGATCCTTCACGGGTTCACTGTTTTCGCTCTCATTATCGTGTTCTGCCATCGCTTCTGTTCCTGCATGTCCTACCTTAATGATGGCAAACATCTTACTTTATCTGCCTTAAACTGTCATTTCCTGTCCGCTAGGTTCAAATCAATATAATTCTGGAAAGATTGGGGAAGAAAAGGCTTTGGAGAGTCCAGATCTCACCCTTATGAAGCTTAAGTAATAATCATCAAAATTTTAAAGGAAGCGAAGAATCAAATTATATATAAATTTCAAAATTAATGGATATACACATGTAGAATGTTTTCACACGAAGACTGAAAGCTTAGAATTTTATTTTCAATATTTAAGATATCAGTTTTCACACGAAGACTGAAAGCTTAGAATTTTATTTTCTATATTTAAGATATCAGTTCCTTAAATGCATTCCTCCTTGTCCATGCAAGATATCAACATCATTATTTTTTAAAAATTATTTGCGCATGCTATTGAATATAGAAAAGAATTTTCTATAATCGAGGAAATGTTCCCTCTTTTCTTTTTGTCATAGTTATCATTTTAAGTTGGAAGTCTTTGAAATACCCTACATACCAAACGAACATGTAAGGATTATATGATCAGATTAGTTCGGCGTCGTTAGATAATAACTAAAATTTACTAAAGTCAAGAACAATAAGGAAATGGAAAAGACGTATTAACATAAAAAAACCATGCATATCTTCCTCAGGATTCATGGTTAATTACCAGCAAATTAGTAATAATGAGATACAGACCTCAGTGAGAGAACCGTTTGCCAGGTCTGCAATTCTTCATCTCTCGATAACAAAGTTCACACTAGGCGTGTGACATTTTCACGCCAAATGCTGCAATTCATCAAAGAATACAAAAATCCAATTATCAGTTTCTTGCTCTAATTGTTGCCAATGGCTGTAAGAAGTATATCAGAATAAATAAATGTCTATCTGGAATCGTTATCTGATGCATGTACATATCTTCAGAGAAGTTGGTTCTTAAATAAACGCACTATGACTTACCATTTTATATTAAAAAATATCTAGTATCTTTTTGATAGCAGTTTTATAACACTTGATCAAAGTCTATCAGAGAATGAAGGAAATATTCGGTAACCGGAGCAAAAAACCTATTTGATTTCCTTTTATCATAACAAGAAAAAGAACGGATTGAGAGACAGAAAGGTAATACTAGTAAATAAACAAAAGTTTTATGATAGCAGCACTACTCTTTGACTTCTATCTGAGGAGCTTACCTCAAGGAAAATCTAAAACCTCTACCCCTTATAAAAATGTTAATGATATCTAATTCCTTCTTCTCTTATTTTGTTCTTCCAAAGGAATCATAGATAGCATCTTGAAAACAGTTGGCTCTTAGGGTGATCTATGGCATTACTTTTCAACATTCCGTGTGGCTCACTTGCACTCCGTTTATGCATGTCATCTGCCTTTCGTGTATAGAAATAAAAACTGAGCTTATCAAGTAGATAAACAAACAAATGGAAGAACTCGATTAAGCAGATACACGTGTAAATTGTCTGTAATGATCCTTATCTGATATCAGTGACAATAGGGAATATAGACCACACAGTTGCGGGAAGGATTGAAAAATTCCATTGATGTTGAAGAGTGGAATTAAATGCAGGTGAACAGTAGCACTTTGACATTTACTGAAAGACATTTGGTCGGAGGTATAAAAATAATTAGAGATGTGAAGAGAACATTTAACATATTTGTAATATTACAAAAAAAAATTCTTGATTTAGAAATATTATCACCATAACGTACGTTCTTGAAGTGGATCGAAATTTTTTTAAATGTTATTTGATATTTTAAAGATGCCTGATTTTTTTTTTTATTGAAGTCAATTTTTCAGACATAATCTTTTACAATATATCGTAATTCCCATATAGGTACCGATTACTTTCCGTTATGAAGCAGACCTTTTTTTGTATTTAATAATGCGATTCAGTTTATTTAAAAAACATACAGAAAGAGAAGTCTTATTAGCTATGGCCTTCAACTCGACATATAGATGTATCGACGACGCATTGTCAATTTTAATGATTATTACTTCCATTTAAAGGTCCACTCGATATATCCCATCGATCCAATAACTCTTGAAATAAGATCCCACAAAGTCTGACACATCAGTTTCATTTAGGCATTTTACTAGAAAAAGACTTTCAGTAGTAACCTAACCACAAAACTTAATGATAAGTTAAAGTCAAAGTCTTACTTTTCTGTCGTCAACTTTCCTTATCTTTATAGCAATATACCCTTATCAACGGTACATAAAGTTTAATACTTTATTGTTTTTATCGATACGCAAGAGCAGACATGCTTCTGACAAACAAGTTGATGAAACAAGGATATCAGCAGTCTCCCTTTTAGTTATTCTGCCAATTCCATGGTCGATAGGAAGACGTCGTAAAAATCATCAAATCAAAAATGCTGACTTATGGTTTTCATATTTATTTACACACTGTTTTATCCACGTTTTTTTTTGTTTGCCCTGTCGTGACAAGAATTAACAATGCGAGTGTGATCGTCAACATAGTGTGCTTACTACTTGACAACGGCACCCGATCCAACCTCTGATGTTTTTAGATGTCCTTGACTGATTGCTTAGCTCCCGATTTGAATTGTTCCAATGCATTTTGAACTTGATTACTGTTTATCATCTCCACATTTCATTATTTTGATTTGAACATATTTTATTATGTAAGAAATACATAAACGGGGCAGCAGGCATAGCCTATATAAGCCCTTTCCACAGGTACAAGGTTAGTTAATACACATATAGTAACAGGTTCATATATAACCAATGAATTATATATAACTGATCATTATTATTGATGATTGTTATGATTCATAGAAATATTATGATTATAATTGAATATTGTTGCTGTATATTTTATTTTGAACTGCCTAAACGCTTTAGTTTCTTGCTCAAAGAAATGAACTGAAGCTGTTACATTATAATGTACAAATGAGCGTATTTTGAATTTGAACTACCGGTTTTTGTTCTGTCAGCTGGAACAAATTAAGTTCTACCAAACATGAAAAGCCTTTGAACGTATGCATTGCTGAAACCATCTATAGCGTACAATTCAATGCACAAAAGTAAAGAATACAGGAAGAGCACTCGACATGTTTTCACAATTATCTTCAAACATCTCTTTATGAACTCAATTTAACGTATCTATGAGAATGAAAATGTACCGATTGTCATCGAAATTAAGTATTCATTTACATGTAAATACGATACAATCTGCTACACTAATTCAGAAAGTGAATGTTTTCACAAAAACGTGTTGTTAATATTTTCGATGTATTTGTATGATGTATGCATATATAAAATATTTAATTGAACCGGGAAATTTACCATTGAGGTTTATGATATATTGTAAAGTGTATTCTTATAATTTTCGACTTTAAGCAATGCAAGTCAGAGAAATACATATTAAAATGCGAAAACTTTAACCACATTAACCCTAAAATAATCTTAAAGACACTTTATTTGTAAGCTCAGGTACCTTATTTGTTGTCAAGCACCCGTATTTGTTGTCAAGCACAGGTACTTTTTTGTTGTCAAACACTTGTACTTTATGTGTTGTCAAACACAGGCACCTTATTTGTTGTCAATCACAGGTACCTTTTTGTTGTCAAAACATGTTCTTCATTGAAACTTTTAGCAATTGTAGTTTTTAATTTTTTTTTTTGGCTTTTATGTTTAATATTATTTTTTTTGTATTACCAAGTAAACGTGAAAGTATTTTTCCAATACCGAAAAAAATACTTACAAATCCTTACCGATTTAACTTGCAACTTACAATAGGGAGATGTATACATCCTTGAAAAAGCATGGATTTGAATTTCATTGAATTGAGATTTGAAGTGTTTACTGTTAGACCCCTCTTAGAGGGAACAAGTTCATTCATATTTCACCACCATGTCACTACAAAGAGAAATAGGTAAAATACCCTCACTTCTATTCCCGTGGATTGCTTTTGTGATAGACAAAAACCCTATCAGTTCAGGCCACAAGTCTTAGCTTTTTATTCAGAAATCACAGTTTGTCATTAAATGATAAACGCAGCTTTGAATGAAGGATCCTTTCTGTCATTATCGTGGTGAACTAAATGACACTTGAAAAGCAGTTTTCACAAATCTTTGTCTCCAGTCTTACTTTCTATAGGGTGTAACAGAAGTTGTGGTTAAAACGCATAGAATGCTAGTTTAGTGGTGCCTGAAAATGTTCAGAAAAATGTTTACAGTAATTATAATCCTTTAAGCGGATAAATTTTTGATTAATGGGAATCTTGCTACCTGCATTTGCATATATCGGGTCTCATGCAGCTAATTCAGCTAAAGCATCACTAATTTCATCTTATTATAGCGAGATGGTACCTGGGTTCGATTCTTAGTTTTATCCATTGCATTTTAGTTGCTGCCGTCACATGAAGTGTTTTCGGGAAGGTGAAACAATTCTTCAAGAAGATATTTAGGTAGTTCATCTACTCAATATCTAGGAGCAGAGGGGAAGATTTTCAAAGAGTTTAATGCATTTTTCACTATATAACTTATATAGCCCTGCCGTAACCAAAACCCCTGACCCTGGTGGTATAAATTGCTTAGTTTTCAAGGATGCACCCTTCCTCGTCCAAACTATGTATGTATTTAGTTTTTTTTAATTGCCAGTAGCGGAGAATAAGATTTTTTTTCACAATTTTTGTTCCCCCTTTCCCATGCATGCTTTATACCAAAATTGGTTGAAATTGGTTAAGCGGTTTCAGAGAAGATGCTGAAAATGTTCAAATGTTAACACATGACAAATGACGCAGACGATGGACAAAAAATAGCAATTGATTATTTCAGTGTTATAAAAAGTATTTGCTACATGCAATAAATTCTACTAATTCGCCACAAAAATCAAAACTTTCAAATTTTTGATTGTTGGAAATGGAGAATTTTGAGTATGCAAGCCGTGCAATTTTAGAAATATGGGGATTAAATTATTGTTATACAAGTACGTATATTGACGTTTTCTCCCCATGTAATCTTTCGTAGTGTTATAAAAATCAATTTTGAATTATATAAAAGATCCTTCAGGGTATTACTATGCAGAGGAACATTTTACTGAAATGTATACCTTGGTTCGCGTATTTAATCCTTTTGAGGGTTACAGAACGTAGTATTATTGTATTCCTTTATTATTACATCTAGTAACGTTTGAAGGATATGCAGGAAATGTGTGTTGTATTGACAAACTGTTGAATGATTTTAATATTTTTGATTTATGATATTTTAAATCCATTGAATACTTTCAAATGGAAATACAATTAAGAATAGCTCACTGTCTGGACATAGCAACGACACGTAGCAGCATTATTGTACAATGTAAATATAACATGCCAAACATGACAAAAATTATGTATATATGTATATCATAAAGTTAGATTGAATAAATAAAATTTAAACTTTTATTCTGATCTTATTGTCTTTTAAACTAGTACTGTTCACCTCCTAACATTAAAGTTCAGTTCTAGAGAACCACTTGATAGTAACCAGCTATTCGAATAAAAAAAATTGTAATTCATTAGAACTCCAAGTAAAAATTTATTTCTGTCTATTTCGTATCTTAGACTTAAATAAAAAAAAAATGTTTGAACAAAGAACCAGAAAAATAGAAAAGTATTCCAAAGAGGGTATCAGATTTTTTATAAGTGCTCAAACTGTTTTCATGTTCTGATATCGCTTTGTAGTGAGCACAACCTCAATGTACACTTAAAAAAGAGACCAATCATTCCCATCCTGAAATGTTTCTTATTGTGAGTAAAATCAGACAAAGGTGTCTATCTTATTGATAGACACATGCTATGGATACATCTTCTCTGGCAATTATAATATATTTGAATATATTTAAAAAATTGTATTGTGTTAAATCGAAAAAAAAAAGGAAAGCATACTTAACCTTCATTTTGTTTGAAAAGTTTTTAAATATTTTTTTAATGAAAATTGTTAGAACTCTGAATGAAAACTATTTGTTACTTTGGCAGATGTTTTTTAAGTCAAAAAGCCTATTTGACAATCCTGAAAGTAAACACACTGCTGTTTTATTTGTTTAGGATTAGAGACTTAGAAAACCACACACATACGTTCGTTACTGCGTCAACATTACAATAGTCCTACATGGACAAATATTGGTTTTCTTAACAAAACCCCAAATGAGGTGCATGCGTTTGGAGAGTTTGAAAAAAAATCTGAAGTAGGAATAATCAAACACAGGTGTAGCAAAAATAAAGTAACATAAACTACATTTTATTAAATAAGATTACTGCTCACTACTCATCTTTAATACAATAAGTATTTTTGAATGAATGAAAAATTCTGGGTCAACGACGAGCATTTTGAATTATACGAAAAAAGAGGTATAATATGTATGTTAAGCACAGTTTTCTCATGTAGGTTGTAGGAAGGGATTTTATTTTTCTCACAGTCTATAGACATTCACATGAAAGATGGTGAAATAAACATTTATACACGCCTTTGAACTTCTTTTAACAACTTCACTGATTTTTACAAAAGGGCATCTGTAGCAGATCAATTAATCTAGAGTGTATATTCTTTTTCTCTTTTATGTTACCAAGGGGAATTAATTCTATTATATACAGCTGCAAGTTATTGATTTGTTAACGGTATTTTAGCTCAATTCTTTTGCGATTTTTATGAACACAAAGCTCAAAGCTAAGCAAAACTTTTCAGAAGGGTTGTACAGAACCTTTTAAATACATATTTGATCAGTGGATGTGGATAACATAATATTTGTCAACATATTGTTTGTTTAAATATATTTCAAGTAATGCAGATTTTATTTGAATAGCTCTAATCGTTTTAGTGAAAACTTGACGTAATATGATTAAAATAAAGTATCCTTAATAATTACTTAATAAACTCAAAACTATTTGCTCAAGTTCGTGTGTTTAGAACTCCGAAAAAATTAAGAATATCCAGGAATAATATTTTTATTGTTTTGAAGTACAAGAAATACAAAGAAATACAAGAAACACTTTAAAATGATTGAAGTTTCACACAATTTAAAATCTTGCTGATTCAGCAATTCAAATGTAACAAAAGTATATTCAAAATTAGAAAAATCGACACAAAAATTTAAACACGCGTCTACTTTATATTTAAGAAAGTGTAAATATTGCAATTCAAAGAAAAAAACTAAATTTTTAAGTCAGCAGTTGGCCTAATCATAGACAAAATCATTGGATCGACTTTAGAACTTACAAAATGCCATTTAATGATGACGTCAAAGTTCTTGTTTCATTAACTTATTTGTCAATATCATGCATCATCTTTAAATTGATAGAAAGTTTATTATACTCTTGCATATTGAATCAACTTGAAGACATAAACTCCATTAATTATAAATATGGGAAGTTGAGGGTAAATAGAAAAGTAGAAGTGTAGTTTTTTTTTTCAATTTTGAGAAATTGTATATGTAACACTTAATGATAAAGATAAAAGATCATTCTTGAGACATAGCCATTAGTGCTTTAAAGGGAACAAGAACGTTCAAAATGTTCTACATATGGATATAAATCTCTGTAAATAGTTAGTGTTTATTCCTAACATTTTATTATTTAAATCAAATCCAAAGTTTTTGTTTTTAATATGCGTGAAATTTAGGGCTTTTAATTCTGTGCACGTTTTATGACCCTCTTGCAATCTTTTCTCTTTTGAAATTAAAATTACTTAGATAAAAAAAAATTCGTTTTACAATAACTTATTGCAACCCTTGCGTCTCTTAAACTTTGTCAGATTTATAAAGAAAGAAATCGACCGTCTTGCATAAATTGATACAGCATATGAATATGAGAACAATTTTGGAAAAAAAGAGAAGAATATTTTTAAAATTATTTTACCTACCTTCTGATATCACTCTGAAATAAAACAATGTTGCAGATAAATGATAGATAAAATAAATGTGTAGGTAATCATTGAACAAATTTACCTTATTAGAAGGTTATACTCGTAATTAGCAAAATTACCTAGGCTTATTATTATTATTTTTTAAAAGTTTTCCATTCTTAAAGCATTTAGTGTTATGGCGTGTCTGTGAAAACAAGAGGAATTGGCAGTAAATGAAAAAAAAAACTTTACATTTTCAAAACGATATTCTCCTGATTCAGTATACTTCTAGTATCTCTGAAAGAAATACGGTAAACAACCTTTGATTAAAGAAAATTATAAAACATTCCTATTCAATATTGATCAGCTGAAAAGGAATCAAATATCTAGCTGTTCACAGAGGGAGTAAAGCAAATAGATTTTTTAAGGAATCACTGTCTTGTTAGTATAGTATGCCAGGGCATCAACAATAGTGGGAAACAAAGGATAATTTGCATAACGGGCGAAGCCCGTAATGCATAAATTATCCCATGTTTCCCACTATTGTTGATGTCCCTGGCATACTATACTAACTAGACAGTGATTCCTTATATTTCCATTTCATTGTGAAATAAAATTGTAGATTTAGACTTTATAAATGCAGACATAGATTGAAATTACACGAGGATTCCCATCCCAATTTCAATAGTCCACGCCCACTGACGTCAAACACAACGGCAGCTGCACGAGATATTCATGCATATTTGGCATCCTTAGCATCAGACTCAGAGACAGATGCGCACGAGATTTGCACGCATATTAAGCCTCCTTAGCTCCTGACCTTTTGAACTGCCTTATTTACATTCCGGTAGAACTATCAAGAAATTAACTCCGCGAACTTTCAAAGAATTATCACAGAGAGAAAAATTAGAAATGGAAATATATTTCTATAAACATAAAGTGCGTGTTCCTTTTATTGTGAAGTGAAAAGAACAATTACTAGCATCAAAGACTTCAACGGGGCTACCTTAAAGAGATGTATCTCAAATCAAACCATTCGTTTATAGTCCTGAGATAGGACAGATTATCACCTTTTGTTGTACAAACAATGTTATTTTCTAACAGAATTGTAATATGACATGACTTTGCGCAAAATAATAAGTACAAGTTCCTTTTGCTATTGTGATAATTCCAGTTTAATCACCCGGTGCAAATCTCCATTGATCTACAAGAAAGAATTAAAATATAATAGAAAAACTCATCCATTTTTATCCATTCTATAGCTTACTAAATGTTATGTTTCTTTACAATATGTAAGAATAATGGCACCAAAGAAGAAATATTTCACTTTAGTATACCCTAATTTTCACAATTTGCTTTGTCATTGATTCTCCGTCAGGATTAGATGTATGCAAATATCTGCAATAACACCAACATAAAAGCTATATTTGTTTTGTGAATCAAAGAAATCTTCTAAAAGAGTGTCTTTGTAAGGGATATTTGCATAATTTACCGTTGCTTTGAATAGTGAATTTTTATAAAACTGTGTTTGATGATATACATTACGAAAGTTTAAATACATGTGTGTTCTTAACGACACAAATGTTTAGCTAGAACATGAATTTATTTTTTTCATTTAAGACCTGAGTGGTTTTTTTTTTTAACTTTTCAACCTACTCGGACTTAAACATCAATATTATAAGAGCGGACATTCCCTTCCATAGCAATAAAAGATCTTTATTTCTAAAGAAATTACTTAAGTATATATGTATTTTTTTACACACTCTGCTATAGAACGAATTCTACTTTTATTTTAAATATCTTTTAATGGGGATTTCAATTTTGGAGAAGCAATAATCTAACCAAAGCTATCGTCCCATTATCACTTTATTCTTGAAACAAACCAAAAATAAATATCCGTAAACATCTGACTTATTAACGATAACTTCTTTGAATCAAGCATTAAGAAATTTGTTTTAACGCATTTGAACAGCAACTCACTTGAATGAAATATAAGAAGTGAGAGATTACGAAACAGTATTCAAGATCAAAAGTTCATTCAGACAAATAAGTAGTAGAGCAAACACGAACATCTTAGCTATCATAGCTTGGATCAGGTGTCATGGAGGAGTGAGTATCCCATGCCGATCCATTACACCTGGCTACAAATACCTAAAATATATTTTAGCACAAACTTTAAATATTGACAAAAAAGACAAATGTTTCCTAGGATTGACGTAGAATTTCATTATGACTAAGAGGATGAATTAGGATGTGTAGAACCAATAATGTTTCATGAAAATTAGCAGTTTTATCTCCCAAGGAAAAAAGGCTAATGTTTTAAAGGACTGTTGTAGGATTATTTATGACTAAGAGGATGAATTAGGATCAGTAGAACCAATCATGTTTTATGGAAATTAACAGGATAGGTTCTACGACTCAGCATGTTTCATCAACCCTGTGAGACGTAATTCTCATTAACTGGGGGTAATATCAATCACTTTCTATCTATATACATGATTTAGAGGAAGTCTGACCTGTGTTTAAAGCATAAATTGTAATTTACAGGAATGGAATCAAACAATGTTCCAGAAATTGATTTTTCCCCTACTTTTTATTTGCAAATCTTCAATTGTTCAATCCAACCCATGCGCTCATAAGTTTGACATAGAAATTTTAAATCTTAATCTATAAAAATTACTACTGTGACACCAATTCTGCGTAACTCTTTTTTCTGCTTCGAGATTTGACCGATTTCAAATTAAAAATAAATTTCAGATATGACAGAATGTTCTTCTATTTGAAATGAACAGGAGGGGTAAAATAAAACAATGCGTCTCTTTTTCCTTTTTTTTTTTTCCCTTTCAGTTATATGTACCTAAAAAGTTTTGCTGATAATATCTTCATTTAAAAGAAATCCCCAAATTGAAGAAAATGCAAAAGCTGCTGAATGTTGGTCTAAATAAATAAAGTAAAGTATAAATGTTCTGCGTGCATTGCAGTTCTGAATTCAAAAATTAACAAATAAACAAATTTGCCTGCATGTACTTCCCATTATCAAGCTTTTCAATATTCTTTGATTCGATTTTACTTGATTCCCCTTGTCTTTTTAATTAATGATAACTAGCACATCATGTGATTGCGATGAGTGTCATTTCCTAAGTTCCATTTCAACATGCTACAGAATCAATAATGGATAAAACGGAAGCTTTCATTAGTGAAAAAATCTGTAAGATAAGGAATCAATACATTCCGTTTCAATTCTTTACTGGTAAGGTATACAGATTCCCGTTTCTTTATTGAGTAGAAATGGCCTAGTTTTACGAGATCTGTTATAATTTTTTCAAGAGTTTTAACTCATCTCGTACTTACCTTGCCATTGATCTTTAACCAAAAAATCCTTAGAAAGCATTCTGATTGTACACAGAAGTACTTCAAAATTTATTTTTAAAAATACTTGTATTTCGGATTGGCAATATTTACATAGATTCTGGAAATCGTCTTCCAACAATCTAACGGAATCCCCAATTGGTACCAATTGCACTCTATTATAAGCAGCCCTTTTTGTATTTAAATGAAGAAGAGTTTAAAATCTTCTGCATTAAAAAGTTTCCTGATGCCTTCAAGTCAACATTAAGAGATAACACATCGACGACATGTTACCAATTTAAAATAATTTTATTTGATATATCCCCTAACTTGAAATAGAAAATATGACAGAATTGGACAATTGTGTTTTATACGACTGGATTGTTTTAGATGTCCACGTCTGCTCTTTTACAGTTTTTTGCTCTGAATTGGTTTCAGTTGACTTTTGAGCTTGATTATGATCGCTATCATCGTATTTCATGGAAACAAAACTTCGATCTTCGTTTTCTTGAAGTTAAAAAAGTCAGACGGTGTCCCAGACTACCATACATTCATACGGTGTACCTTACTTTTAAACATGAGAATACAAACGTTGTAACCTAGTCTGATCAGCAAGTTATCTACCAATTAAACAAAAGGTGATTGCATGATAAGAATCAATCAACACCTTAAACAATTAAAGTAACGACAGGTTTTTTTTTTCAATGTTTCAGATTGCCTAAAAACCTACCGCACCTGTGACCACCGGCGAAGAAATGTTAAAAAGTGGAGAGACCTTGCAAGTGTAGCAATCAGTTTTTAAGGTGAGATATCATTCTTGTCTATTGGTTTCGTTTTTGAAATTTTCCTTCATTAGCCTTAACATTTTGCTGCCCCAAAATTTCATTTACTAGTATTTCTGCAGCATACTGAAAAGTATATAACGTATTTTCTATACAGAAGGAATAAATTTGAATGCATACAATTACCCTTAGAACTAGTAAGTAATTGTGTATGTATGTGTACTCTCTTGCTTTAATGAAGATATTTGTGCATTGTTATGGCTGTGTCTTACACTGTGAAGAGAGATACCATGGAGACCAAAGAGGATCACATAGTTAACAGATTTCACACATTACCAATACATGATAAAATCAATCTGATCCTTGTTACAAAAAATACATCTTACATCTGATTTTCATATAGTTTAAAAAGGAAAATACCTGTTCTTGATCATATTTTATAACGAATTGGGCTCCCTCTTTTGATTAAGTTTCATCACAGAGAAAGTGAAGAGGAGAGGGCTCATATAGGCTATGCCTGTTGCCCAATCTGTTTATGTATAATTACATGATAAAAAAATAAATAAAATCAAAATCTTAGAAAAATTCAAAGAATACGTAATGATTGGAAGTGTTATCTGAAATAAACATTATACATAAGGTTTTGAATGTTTACAATTTGTTAACATCTACGAATAAGAGAATCTACATTTAGACAGCTTTAACGATTTCTTTTGAGTTTTTGTTTCATAAATTCCCAACTTTATACGTCTTATGCGGCTCATATAGCTTGTTGATTTAAGAGAACACTTGAATTAAAAGAAATATAAGAAACGTTTCAAATCTAAGATTTCGGTTCAGAAGTTTAATTGTCTTAAATATGTATTTTTATGGAAATTTTTAAGTCATGGTTCTCGCAAAAATATCAAGACAAAAACTCTTTTAAAGTGATATACTGATATTGACATTGACAGTTGGTCTTTTAAACGCATAATACAAATACACGACACATTTTCAATGTCAAAGCTATTTATGAAGTTTTTCAACAGATTTTACGTAAAAGCAACAAGTTTACTTTAAAGCAAATACATAGGTCAGCAACATCGATACTTTGGAAATTTATTTTTTAAAAATATGATTGAAAACATCTTTAAAGCAAATAAGAGTATGAAAAGACACAATCTGTTAATACCTCACCATAAATCAGGATTGATCTCCATTTGCTTTTCGATTGAAACGGTCATCGTTTGTGATAGGTCATTATTGCCTTTTGCAGTCAAATATTGCAGGTGTTTCAATAAAAAGAAATCCTTACTCTATTTTATGTTTTAAGTATACCTCAGAACAACATATTAACAAACAATGAGAAGATTCTTGTTCTAAACCCTGTAAGATTGTCTTTTGAAGGAATTTCATTTCTTCTCAACAAAATATCTATACTAAATCCTGCATGATATTAAGAGATTAGAAAGAAATTGAGAGGAAAAATTCAGGGCGTTGAAACAATAAATCCCCAAAACAACAAAGGATTTGAAAGAGCGAGTTGAAGTGTTTACTCTTGGCTCTCCTGAAGATAACAAGTTCATTCATACTTTCATCCTGCGACAATTCCATTGACGATAAGTAAAATATTCTCACTTTTTATCCCCTGGATGGTGTCCTTTGTGCTGGACTATATAATCCTTGCTATCAGTAGAAGTGTTCTCATCACAGAATGGCCATTAACCTGTAAATTAAGCTTTAATCTTAAGAATCCTGAAAACGAGGTTATCGTGATGAACAACAAGGCAATCGACTGAATTATTTATATGCGCGGGTGTAGAAAAATCAGTACCCACTACAACTTAACATGTTTTTGCTTACTTGCACTGTTACTTTCAAAGTGAATGTGATATACCTTCTTGTACGTCTTTATTCATTTGATCTAAGCCATGACTACAAGCTAGGTCTCATGAACAGGAGTATCTCATATATAGCTTCATTTTCTGGATATATTTATAATTAACTAAAAAATAAGATGGCCATTGTTTTAGTATTTTGTGATAGGGGTATTTTTCAAATTTTGTTTCAAATGGTACCTGATATTGTGAATATTTAAACTATAATATACTGGCATATAATATAACCGTTTTATTTCTGTTTTATATGTCATTAAAATAAACAACATATCTGGAACATAGTTTAACAAAGGAATGAAAGAACTCTCTCACATATTCATATCTTCTAACAATATCATTGCAACATATTTGTAAATGTACACTGTATGATCATGCAAAAATGAATCATTCACAACTATACTGTTTTACCAATATAATACATATTATAACAGCAATATGCAAAGAATCCTTTCAATTTTTTACAGCATGAAATATGAAACACTTATAAAAATACATAAAAGTACTTCGTGTAATTTTACATAGCCCAACCAGTATAGATTTTTTTTCTCAATTTGTCAATTTCCAATTTATTTGTTCTAAGAGAGTAATCGATAAAAATAATAATTGATATGAAAATAATGTTATCTTTATAATGAACTGGAAAAAACACTGTTTGCATATTTATATCTTTGAATAGCATTTTGAGGAAAAGAATCACGATATAAAATACTTGGATAGAAACAAAAATTTGGCTTATACACGTACATACACATAAAAATTGCATTTATAGCAAAGAATGCCCTTTTTTCTTTTAGCACTTATGATGGTGAAGGTATATGCAAGAAAGGCAGTGCACTTCAAATGCAAAAATTCTAATAACCAATAGCAAAAAAACTGGAACAATGATAATATTGTTTTCAGTAACACTTTGCTTCACGTTGGCTCCTTTTTTTTTGAAAAACAAAAACTTCAAAGGAAGGATGTGTAATAAATATGGAAAAGGATTTGTGACGGATTTTCACTTGGTACTTAAATGAATGCACTTTCATCCCTGTGCTATAGTGTCGTCTTAAAAATGACAATTGATAATTACCAAAATTAATTTTGTACAAATTAATATGCATTGAACTTGCCACAGGCCATGATCAAGAAGCTTGTAAATATCCCCAAAACTAGTTGTGGGGTGCAGGCTTCCCTTTCATGTATCCTTTCCATCTTTCAAGAGTATTATAAAAGAGCGGATCATTGTCTAATTCAACAAGTATATAAAGTTGTTTGATATGGACTTTATGATAGTCCCAGCGAGCACGATTCGGTGAAAGTCCTGATGTGATATGTCGAAGGTCATAAAACGTCCCTGTACCAGAATCAAACATGAGCAGCATTGCTTTAAACGTCCTCATGCCTTTTTCAAACAGCTCAGCTGCATTTTCTCTAGTCCTACCTATTGCTATTTCTTTAAGGTCATACAGACCAAGTAAAGAGTAAATAAATCCATTGAGCACAAAACTACTGGGTGTAGTTGGGTATTCTTCATACCAGTCATATGTATTTAGAAATTTTGCTAAAACTCCACCCTCGGAGCTTGGAATGTCAAAAATATCCAACGCTTTACCCGCTGTCTCTAAGAAGGTCCTATCTTTAGAGGCCACATATGCTCTTACAAGGAGAGAAATGGCCTGCCCTTGACCCATGGCAGAATACCATCCTGGCTCTAGTTCCATGACTACTGGAATTAATTTACGTGTCACATTCACTGGCCAACCACCCTTAAAATCTTGATGCCGAACAAAATAATTTGCAGCATAAAAAAACAAATCCTTATGTGCATGACTTAGAATGGTCACATTGTCCAATATACCGTGACCACGAACACATATACCTGCAATATGGGCTGCACTTTTGATTTTGTTACTTCGATTTTTGGAAAACCGTAATGTTAATCCTTTTTGAAAATCCACCATCACTTGTCTCGTTAAGTGAATCCATTTTCCTTTTTTGTGCAATCCAATTCCATAATAAAGGTCTTTACCTTCTAATTTGATTATATTATCACTAAGCACGTAATGAATACGGTACAAATTTCCATCTTCTGTCTGTATTAATACCGTTATACTTCCATTATTTATAAACATAATATCCATGGATAAAGTCAATAGTCTCTTTTCTTTTGTGGATCTACAGATTCCGGAATATTTATAGTTTGCTGGAAAGATACACATATTTTAATTAGTTGTTCAATATGAAATAAGGAAAAATCTCTACCAAATGTTTAGTTCTCTAGCGTAATGAATTAATAATCCATTGCCAAAATAAAATAATGAAGACGATAAGAACATCAGTATCCTTACCTGCTGTTTGAAATTCCACCACTCCATTATCCATTGAAATTCTGTCGTCCATTTTGCCGCGGATTTCGGATTTCCGATCTGGAAGCAGCCAATCGGAGAGATCTGTTTCCTCTCCATCTTCCAGAACTTTTACTTTGGATCGAGGTTGTGACAAATGTTTACTGTAATGGCTTAGGCCGTATTGGGCTATTTGTATTGGGTAATAGTGTCCTTTGCGTTCCCATTGTGTGGATATAGGAACACCTTAAATTATGCAATGGCAAATCTTACTTACACTGTTTTAGTTAGTTAAAGAAAATAATGTTACTACTCATTTAGCCTTTTTTGGAATATTGCCAAACGAATTCCACATATCATTTAGTTTGAAAAAAAAAACTTTATTAAGTCAAGAGAATAAAAAGTGGAAATGATTTGTAATATTTACCTTCGATGCCTGATACACATTTAACCCTATTTCTGTCTTCAACACTGTACTGATCAAAGGACATGAAGACACCGCTGGGTTGGTACTTTGGTTGAGGACCAGTAGGGAATGTATCTTGGTAACTGTGGTGGAATGAAAACCTTTCATATCCATCTGATGTCTCAAGGGAGCCATACACCTACAATAATGACAACAATTGTTAAAAGTTCAGGAAATTAAAGAAGACTTTTACTTATAAATACATATGTAGCTTTAAATCCAAGAAAGATATCCAAGGGATGCTTATCCCTCCATGACAGCTGATCCCATTTCTGATGTTTTAGAGGTCTGTGTTTGCTCTACTCTCGATCTGTTTTTTTTTCTATTGCCTTTGAGCTTAAATTCTGTTCGTTTTGTCCATATTTTATGAAATATCTTTTATCTTTTTTCAAATACAATTTTCATATCATACCTCGAAATAGTTCTGGATAAAAGAAAATGGCATGTAAACATCTTTGCCCTCTTTTCTCCCCATTACGGAATAGTCTCCATTAATGACACACTCCAATTCCTCAAATTTGATTGGATTGGTCCTCTTCGCGTGGTTGTAAGCCTGGGCTACCCTGGGCTGAAACCCCTCTGAGGCTTCAAACTCATTGATGATGTGCGATGACACTTCTTCCCTAAAAGATGAAAAAAACCTTAAGATTTTAAATCTTTGGCAATTCTAAGAAATAAATCAAGATTTTAGTTTGTTTTGTATAATTTTTTGTTGTGTAGTTCATTGTGTCACATAATAAATAATACAAGAGAGATGGAAATCTAGTGAGATTGTTAGTATTAAGTGCTTCATCAAGATCCATTTATTGTTTGTGCTTCATTTGGTTTAAAAATGTCCATGGATCTAAAGTTATTTTTACCTTAATATTCTATCATCATCAACTGTTAGATCACATTTTCCTATATTATATATAGTTAATAGAAGAGGGAAGATGCCCACGCATAGTATCAGAATCTTCAGTTCAGTGCGGGTCATATGTCTGGCAAAACCTGAAAAAGATAAATAAAATTGTCATGCATTTTGCAAAGATGAATAAAGCTGCAATAAGTTTTGTCAGCAATGTTAGCAATGTTAGCAATGTTGCAAATACTATTTAATATATTTTCCCGTGATTTTTCTTCTATAAAATATATGACAGTTTTCTCGTCTGAACGATCGGACAAAATTCAAAGAAGACTTAACATGCCATAAGATATACAGGGTCTTTAAATTTGTCAATTGCTGTTAAAATTGAGATATGCAAACACTTGTAGACAGATAGGGGTGCAGCACGAGCACCTAACAACAGACAACCGGAGCCTCATAGTAAATAAAGTCAAAAATTAAAATTAAGTGTATATTTTCTAATGAAGTCGATCGAAAATAATTTTAGCCATCTTAATAATTTTTTTTCCGTTTCTTTAAATTAACTTATTATTTTCTTTCGCGAAATAAACATTTTATATGAATGAAAAAAAAATTGAACTTAATAATTTTTTCTTCATTTCTTTAAATGATTTTTTTTTTCTTCCGCGAAATAAACATTTTATATAAATGATAAAAAAACTTTAAATGTATAAATGTCTACATTACAGATTGAATTAAATAAAGATCACATACATTTATCGAGAGGTGAATCGTTACATTGTCCATTATGGAAATGTACGTCATTAGTAACAACATTTACCTTAAAGTCCGTGTCATCAAAGCGAGCACCTGTGGCTATCTGAATCAATGAGAGAGCGACCAGTCTTTATCAATCATCTCACTCTTACCTGTATAAAAGAATGTTGAAACATCACATTATATTTTCTTTCAATTTCGAATTTGTAAATTTATTCAACCATAACTTCAAACATTTCAAGAAGCAATGAAAAATAACCTGATATTTATTGCAATCATCACACGAGAAATTAGCTTAAAGTTGTAAGTGTATGATAGATATCTTTGACCATTTGAAAGAATTGCATTTGGCGAAAAAAATAATCAACAAAGCGTACAAGGACACAAGCTTGTATATATCCTGCATATTAAGTCGTTTGAATGTTCTTTGTATTATCCTTGTTAATCTTCAAGTAAACTATCACTTTTATGATATACGACGCAAATAATTAGGGGAAAACTGGGAGCATGAAATTGGATGTAATTACACCGACCTATTATTTTCATAAATCGTGTGCAGCACCACGAGAGCATACAACCTAAATTTCACAAAAGAGTGGTTTTCTGAAGGTTCCTTTAACAGGAGATTATCTAATTAAACGAAAATAATTTTTTAAAACGATAATTAAATTCGTCAACAAAATATTTCATGCAATTAGCATAGCAGGTACTCGGTCAATACTTTTTCTACAGGGTCTTTTAAATCTCTAGTGAGTCCTCTCTGATAGTGTTAAAGTTTTTTAAAAAGTAACACTTTAAATTTCCTTACAGTCCAAAAAGAAAAATCAAAGGTTATTGGGGGATAAACTTCAGGTAGATAGAAACAACTAATGGCTGATGCAGACACGTTTGATATTTTGGTCTTAGTGACATATTATTATTAAAAAATTTCAGAAAAAAAGCTTTTGAAAATTTCACTTTCTTCAAAATTAATATTGAAAGATAAAAGAAATATACATGTATATACTAAAAATTAATTATTTTTAATATTGATTTGAAATTCAACCGATTTACGATCAAATCTTAGTCTAACTTTAACACTTAGCAAGTAAAAAGAAGAAAAAAAATATTACTCACTTCTAGATATGCAATCTTTTGCAATAAAAATCCGTAAAAAGTAATATCTCTAGCATACGTTCCAATCTCATTGAAAAACTATCCTGTAAAAACTCCCGACTAAGCCTTCTTCTAATGCCACCTCTGTTAATATGCTGATCATACACAGAATCACATGTCAATATAAATGCTGTGAAAATAAAAACTTTCTGAATGAAGTTAAATCCTCTCCTAATCTTAGGTGTAATAATCCCCCCCGAGTTACTCCGTCCGTTTATATAGCCCCAGAGCCACTGTCAATTTAAATGGGATGTTAAGCGAGTATGCTAATTGAAAAAATCCCAACGTCAGAGATTATCCGCTCAGATTTCCGTTTATATCCGCTCCCTTTTTCTTTAGTTTTTTTTTCTCGGAAGGATGCGGCAACAAAGACTATGGACCCTGCCTGGCCTCTAATTGACACAGATCTCTTGTAATCAGTTATCGCCTTTTGTCTCCTTTCGTGATCTACCTACCTTTATCGCAGAAAATGGGGACAGTTTAGATAACTGTTTGTTTAAATGTTATACATCAGTTGTGTCAGCGTTACTTATCAAAGCATTTAAACCCATTCAACACCTTTCATCTTTCTCGGTGTTTATTGTTAGATGCGTGTGTGTTATAAATTTTCAATAACTTAAAATAAAAATAAAGGGGAAAATGTCAAGTAAGGAATTTGAAAAAAAAATGCACCAATATAACCCATGACTCCGATTTTCAATTTAATTTTTGAAGAAAGCTACATTCTGTTGACAGACTTGGAAAATATTTTCTAAAATACTAGATAAATTTTATATAGAAATGCATTGTAGAATTGCAAACAAGGTATTTTTATAAAGAACAAATGGATTTTTAAGATATGTGATGGTTTTTTCGTTGATAAAAAAAATAATTAAAATTAAAACAAAAAGAGGAGCAAAAGTACATCTATTGCACGATAAAATATGCACCTAATTGCAAGCTTGTGATTTTACAATGTACTTTTAACAAATGAAACGTAAATTCAATACTAGTATCTATCATTTAATTATCTTAAAAAAAAATTCTGATTTCGATGTTTGTAAATAAAAAAAAATTAAATGAAGAATTTTAACTTTAAAAAAAAATACATTTATATTAGATTAACTGTAAATATATCACGTATATACTTTGTCTACTTCCTCCGAATTTTATCATCAATTTGCAATAAATTTGCAAATGACAGTTGATAACATACACTGTGCAACAACAAAACATGATACGCTAAAATGTTTGACATTCTAATCATTGTTCCCCTTTTATTGTTCTATAATGAATACCCTATGTCAATATTTGAGTAATGAATAAAGGAACAAAAGTCTAAGGTGGCAAACTTTGAAATCTTACTACACCTCCATGAAAGGCATACCCGAGATAAAGCAACATTTCAATAGAAGAATTTCACTGGCAAACTATTTGTTCAATTTTACTTAATACAGAGAAATATTTTATCCTTTTAAATTATGTTTAAAAAATCAGTCAAAAAGAATGAGACGCATGTTTATATGTTAATAAGATATCAGAGAATAATTAATTTGTAACCCGGTATGCAAGCATTATTTATAGGTTTTACACACTTCAGACACAGAATTATGATTTACTTGTTTGAATTTCTAACTGATTTATCAATGAACTTAAGCATATGTATCTAACGAAAGCAAGACTGGCCATGATAGATATGTATACATAAGGAATTTAGAACCCTTTATACTACATACCTAGACAGCTCAAACAATAATGTTTCCTATCTAAATAAGCCTTTTACGTTCCATTATAACACTTTAAAACATTCCTTTATTATTTGTAGATTTTTGGAAAACACGCTCAATCACAAATACATACACGTGAACATTAGGATATTTCACGGAGAACTTTTTCCCTACAGGTGAATCGCAACACAAAACCCAAGTTCTTACTATCAAAATATACTAAACAAACAGCATCTGTAATGACCCGTCTTCCATTGAATGATACTTACAATATAAGATTACTGAACAAGAGAGCGCGAGAGACGGATTTTCACACATTTGTAGACGAGACCACAAAACTTACCCCAAGCAACCAGATTAATTGCCACGAAAAAAACCCAGCAGAATACACATGGAAGGTTAGTGTTTATTTACTCTACGTCGAGTTCAACTAGTTTTATCATGCTTTAAAATAATGAAGGTAATGCTGACTATATGGGGACAATACAGGAATATAAGAAAGAGAAAGAAGGATGATACTGAATCAAATGAGCAAATGCGGAAGACTTCCTACTAAATGTTTCCCCTAGTATGCATATACTATTAAATCTAACAAATGTTAGATTTTGTTGTTCAAAAGAAAAACCAAGTATCGGTATCTTTTTCTAAATATAGATCAAACTGACTATGGTAGTTTCTCCTCCCATCAGGACGCACATTTTCCCTGAAATGTCAATGCAGTTTTTTATGACTTTATGTGAATTCTTTTTGGCAGCAATAAGGAAGAAAACGTATACTTTTCCAAATCTCGCTGACGATGCCAACGTGAAATACACATTAATAAAAGGATATGGCACTTATTATTTAAAATAACCTTTAATTTTTTGAGGTCTTCGTATATGAAGAAACATAAAACTGTTTTATAATCCTCGGACATCATAACAACAGAAACGAAGAACGCTAGTTTTAGAGAACTGAAGGTAATATGATACTAGGTGACAATAATCTTATCAGCCTGATAAGAAATTGTCTATATTTGTGCAGATTATTCCACGAAGGTTATAGGAAAAGATTAGAAATGAAGATAAATTACACGATGAATTGTACTCCAAAAGAATCATACGATTGTATAAACAATAGATATGACAAAAGTTTAAGTACTGACTATAATCACATAGTAAATATTTGCTACTTATTATGACAATTCGTAGGTAATCTTGATGTATCTGAGCACATTTTGTAGATCTACCTACTTGAATGTAACATAAATCCAGTAATTACAAACGTTACAAAGATATGGGACTGACAATTCTTTTTATTTAAACATCAAGTAGTTGCAATAAATTCTGATACGGCATGTGTTGTTTAAAAAGTTTTAAAGCAAAATTTTAATTCATAATGTGATTTACTGGTGATGCTTACTCATCTTAAGCACCTGATCTTACCTATGATTATTAATGAGAAGAAATATATAATGATATTTTTTTTACAGATAAATGTTAAAAATATGTAGTGTAACACAAAAGAAGCGCAAACATTCTAATTTTAGGGGTCTAAAGCAGCTGCAGAGCAAACACGAATTTCTTAAACATCATGAAATCAGGTGCCATGGAGGAATAAACGTCCCCTGTCGCCCGGTCACACTGATATGAATGATTTAACAGATAACATGCTCTGTGGGTCAAACATATTGATCATAAAACACATCTTCAATTTCTTCTCAAAATTAATTTCTTAATGATGACGTTGCTACATTGCCAATTGTGATAACTGGAATGAATTCTAGAAGTAGATTTCTTGAAGCAATCGTATATACCTAATTTATCCGGGATTTCCTTAACAAGACTTTTTAAACCCGTTAAACCTTTTACCACATTAATGCTAATTGGTTAGAAAATTTGATTAAGATAGACAAATGGATTTACTAAAAGGATTATACGAATCAAATCTCTTTTCAAATATTGAAATGTGTGTGAATACACACATGTAACTACTGACAAATTTTAGTCTGATATATAAAAACTATACATCTACGATTTGTCAAACTAATAAAACTCTTTCTGGGAGTATTCACAAAAGACAAGAATGCCTTGTTCCACAGTTAAGACCATTAGTAAAAGTTTATTTATCACCTTAAGCTTCTTGATAAACATCAAAGGGTAATTCCTCCCTGACCTCTCTAAGGCCCTCAGTAGCCGTCAATGTTAGGGTACAGATAGTGACGAAGCTATGATAGGGCTTACACCCTTTGATAAATCTAATCACACAGTCATTGAATGGCTTACAATTTCAATATTAATTTCCCTATAAATAATTGGAATTCTTTTCATGAAAAAGAAAACAGCACTTCAATATTAGTTACATTGTTGATTTCATTTAAAAGTTAATCTGATGCATGTTATACTTTAATTTTTCAAAGATTCGTTCATTTAATACTTCAGCATGCCGTAAGTTCTGCTATAATGACTATGTTAGCAAATTTAACTTATCATTTGGTCGTATTTTTGCTGACATGTTTGAAATCAACTGGCAGTCTTTTGTTTTTATATTGAATTTGACTTTCGAATGCTCCGTCTTTTTGTTCATTGCATATAACAGGTAAGCCTCAAGGCAGGCGTGACCGGTCTACACGGGATACTTACTCCTTCAAGGCACATGATCTCACCTCTAAAATGTCCAGGGGTCCGTTTTTATAACCTCTCCATAGATTTGAATTGGTTTTAGTTTTTTAATTAGTTAAAATTATCAATTTTATTTATAAGAAAATGTAAACAACAACAAATATTTTTATTCCTTAAGGGAACTACATAATTCAAAACTCGAAAGCACGATTACCAACGTTAAAAAAAACAAATCAGTTATTTGTAGGTTTGCATTGATACATTCTGTTTTGTGCTTTGTGCAATAATCTTATGATTCTTCACTTAAAAATGCATTGCGAATGACATGGTTTCAGAAAAATAAATCAGTTCTACATAAAAGTATGTTTCTGTTACAAAATAAAATGTGGTGAGGCAGTTTGCTTTAGAGTCGCGGAGTAAGGAGTTCATCCTTTCATTGCTGGTTCGAATTCCCTGTTGGATGAAGAGACCGGTCCTTTGGATAAAACCGTATAAACCGAGGTCGTGTATCACAGTAGGTGCTGGCACAAAAAACAACGCTCTCTGACAAATGACCAATATAGTTCCGAGAAAAGGTCAAATTTTTTAAACCTCGACCGGCAAGTGATGGCGCCTCCATATGAGTGAAAAATTCTCGATGATAAAAAAAATCAGTGATGGGATTAGGTGCCATTCAGATGTAAGCATTGCCGGTGAGCTGATAAGTTTGAATATAGGAGCCTAACATTTTTAGGCATTGTTAGTCAACATTCGACTCAATGACGGATTGTATATGTAAACAAGGTCATTACATCGATTATAGTATTTTCAAACTGTTCACGTTTAAAGAGATTGCTGTTACCCTTGTGAGATCAGTTAATTTATCAGTAGCCTGTCTTGGTTTGTTCGTACGTATCGAATTAACTCTGAGGCAAACTCTTCATGCAGGTGATATTGGAATAAGGAAGCAGAAACATAGAATAGTAGAAGTAATCAGATTAATCATAAAGTGTATTTGTTGGTTTGCCATTGCCTTACTTTGGATGACTTACAGTGACACATGTCGAATTTTTTTGCCGTAAAGATACCATTTTCAGAAGAGTGAAATATCTCATTATACTTACATTATATTTAAAATGTATTTACATAATCATTGTCTCTCTATTTACACCGACATATATAAAATGTATTTTAGGCAGGAGTTGCTTAAATGTAATTTTTATGAAGAAATAAATATTTACTCTTTATAGATATAAAACTCATTCAAGTATGATTGCATCTCCCGAAGTTTAATTTCGTTTTTAAGTGGGATTTATATCCTGTTAAAATGCCTCTTAATAGCGTGTGCTTATTAAATTGTCATAAAGAATTTTAAAGATAACATAAAAATCTTACTTGATACATTAAAATAAAATGATGTCTCTTCTTAAAGCATAGTAATGGCTATATGGCTGCGTATATAGATTCCTAGTTTAGGAAGTGGAAGTTTTTTTTAATCTATGTTCAATAATATTTATTTTAGAGGAAATATGCTTTTTATTTTAAAAATATCCTTTGTGCTTAGGTTGAATTTTTCATGCTTTTCAGTTGAAGCTAAAAAGCTAGTAGTGTATAAACGTATCCTTTGTAATGATTTGCATGATGTTTAATGATGAACAGTGCTACAATAACGTTTTTGTTATATGATAGTCTACAACAACAAGAACTAAACAAAGAACATTCTACCCACACGGATAACCATATTGTAAAAAAGCTAATTCCGAAAACATCACAATTACTCACCTACAAGATATTTTGAATCTCTTCTACAGTCTCTTCATCAGAATCAATCCAAAATATATACAATACTTTCACACAATACAAAACAATAATCCAGTGATCTTGAATACAAGTTTTTTCCTCCTTTCTGGCAGTACCATCTATAACCTGAACCTTCAATGCTTCTGCTCTGTACTATAACTTCCTCTCGTTTTTTATATTTACCTTTTATGTTGTGAACAGGTCAGATTGTCGGGTCGCCTCCCAGCACTTGCCCAAGCGTGGAAATCTCTTTGGCAGGCTTCATTGAATAATGGCTCTTGCGTCTGGAGTTGAATGAATTAAGATACCTGAGACGCTCACTAATTTTCTTCAGTTAATGCTCGTTTACGACTCTTTAAGGATGTAGACGACTACAAATCTTTGCATCATATCATGATTACAATGACGGACATACATCTGAAATTTATAAATAAAAATTCATTAACAACTGCAATCTAAAGGTTAAAAGATTTTTACATGTTATCAATATACATGTTAATGTTAAAAATGAATGTTTTATTTATATCATTTTTAAAACTCTTATCCTCAACACACTTGTACATTCCGTTTCTTTTTCGACCTGGTTCATGCAATGAAAGCTTCCTTATCAAGGAATGATATAAGAAGTGCAACGATAATGTCCAATACTGTTTAGAAATCTGAGCATTTTTCACGTCATATTATTATATATTAATTCAAAATATTATTTAACTGTCATTAATTACTTTATGTATATTTCTAAAATTGAAAAAATAAATCGAAATGTCCTGAAAGGGAAATTATAAAAAAATTGTCAAAACTGCCATTTTTTTTATTTACTAACTATATGTCATTATATATATAGCTCATGTAGAGTTCCGTTTACAACGGAAACAATGATGTATCTGATTGATATCTTTTCCTTCAAACAAAATCAATTTAGTTCTCTAGTAAAATATATGATGATAATAACTAGGGCTTTTCTTCCAATTAAATGGTAATAATGTCCCCCTACATGGTGAGCAGGACCAGACACACAGCCATGACAACGCATCAAAGGACGTGTTATTTTAGAACTGCCTTCGCACGGCCAAGACCGTCAGCTTAAACAATAAACCACGCGACAGAAGCAGGGATGTCCAAAGAGTTACCCAGCGGAAACATCCCTGACCTGTCAACGTGGGGTCACAGAGTCAACAGGTCACAACACTTGTTAGTCTTAAAATAACAACAATGCAACAGGTTTTAGGGACAGGTGAAATGTATTGTATTGACGAACTCAATGCCACACAAGAAAAGAAGTATAACATGAATCGTTCAGCCGACCAAATTGGAATAAAGTTTCTTTTTAATTTTGTAGAACCAAAAGCCATCAGGAAACTTGTATTTTATGATAGACTGAATAAGTTAAAATTATTATATGTCTTTTGCTTCACATACATAGACAATGTGATTTTTTTTAGATCAATACGACATAAAAAAGGACAATATGCATGCAATAACTTATATTCATTCATATCCATGTATATATGCAATGATATTGACTGTTAATCGTTAAATTCAGCGAATTTCACGCGAGAAAATATGATAATATACAATTTAACAATCGTGAATATATTTTTTTGTATATATGATTTTAAAAGTTGCATCTACTTTTCAAGATCTTGTCTAATGTCATTTTCATCAGTTTAAAATCTAGATGTACATTTAATCAACTACATTTGATAGTAATCATATTTATTCAAACGTTAATATAATTTTAAAATAAGAAAAAAAGAGTCTTATATTGGGTGTATTTTAGTAGAAAAAGACGCTTATGTTAACCCTTCACACATCAATAAAAATATTTCGTTTATGTCTCCGAGTTGAATCTATTTGCAAGAGCGTGGATTGCACATGAACACTTTCACATGAAGGTTGATATATGACAAAATTATCAATAGTCTCGTCGTTTAAATTCAAAATCTCTCAAATTTTATGAGCGTTCAAAAATCCTGTAAGCAAAAACAATCTATTATTCTGTCGAATGCTGAGTGACATTTTTTAAACAAAATTATTTGTATACATACTGAATTGTCTAGAAAATTTTCGTTTCTAAATGATCACGAGCATATGGCGGTTAAGACTTGTGAACCTGGGATGCTTTCTTCTCAATGACACCTGATTCCACCTCTGATATTTTTAGAGGTCCGTATACGCTCTACTTCCGATTTGTATTGATTTCTTTTCGTTTTCTTCATATTTCACTTCTACTGAATGAACCATTTTCTTTCCACATTATTTACTGTTTGTAAAACCAGACTTTTCTTTCTCTTGGTTATACATTTTCTTGCACATTCCTTGAAAACTTTAGCGATGTAAACGTTATCATTTGTAGGGAAAATAACGTTAACGTATTTTCATATTCCTAATGTGATTTTGTCACAAGCCATTTTGTCACAAGCCATCTAGCTTAAAATATTCATGTTTCTTCCTGTTTTTTCAAATGTTGTTACTATATAGTTCTTCATCTCTTTGCAAGATCCCAAAAATGTATAATACTGGTTTTCCTAGGTTTATGATAAACTGTTTTAAAATTGAGGGTATTTTTCTAGTATTAGATTTGCTTTCATATACTGTCTTATACAAATCTTTTCACGTTTTGTTTTATATATTGATGCATAACTCAAAATGAATTAATCTGTTTTCAAATAACGTAGCTTAATTGCCCTTCTTAAAATACAAATGCAGTGTTTTTCGAATTCTACAGAGCGACTTATGTATTACAAAAATAAAAATATCGAAACAAACATCTACTTTTAAATTTCTTTGATGTAAAGATCCTTTTTATTTACCAAGGCACAAAAAATATTTAAAGCAATTCATCTTTAAAGACTCTGCAATGGTCTTCATCGGTGACAGAAGCACCTTTTTTTTATACTGTTGTAATAAAGGCAACAAAACTATGTTCAGATTAGTATAACATCACATTATTCTATCCTCTGATTTATTGCAGGGGGGTTAAACAATAAGTGTTACACATTTTACAGATTTCAAATGCTCCAAGTATATAAATTCCCTAGAGAGTGGCGAACGTGTATAACTTCTTGCAATCAGTGATAACACAGGTATTGAAAAAGAAATGTATAGCTAAAATATTGCACGGTTTTATTAAGTCAATTTATGGATACGATAAAGCTTTTATGAGCTAGGACCTTAAGTGATTTGCACTACACAATAAATAATACGATAAAAAAGATTGATAAAATGAACCTCTGTCCATGAATAGGAATTTTACAAAGGATATCACAAGGTTAAGGTTTTTTCAGGCGAAAAATCTTTACACCATTCTAGTCTTACTTTCATATTCTTGTTTCTGCGATGAGAAGTGCTTTCTTGATTGAATCACTGATAACACTGAACCCCTCAAGACAAGCTTCGACATGTCATTCTAACGTTATACTGACCATGAAGAAAATCATCCTACATGTACATTGTAAAATATGGCATACTCTCTTCCAATATGTAGGTCTTGCACAATCAGCATTGTAACTAACAAAATTAATTTTCAACACGCTTTACATTGTTTAATGAATTTTAAATATACATTTTTATTCTTTTTTATCCAACAGTTATCATTTCAATTGTAAGAAATTCATTTTATTATAAAATATGAAATTTTATGCTTATAGGCTGAGCGCATTATGGTGAATCTACTGAACTGGAAAGCAAACGTAATTTTGGAGTGCATTTGTCAGCATATTTTCTTTTTTACCTAGTATGAATTATGATAGATATACCTGAAAGGTAGGGCACATTTTATAATTTATGTTTCCTGATATACCTATTCATATTCAGTAAAGATAACCATCGGGGACTTTAGATGGGTGTTCACGAATCAAGAAGGCGACGCTCGACACTGTTTTGTTGAAAAAGCAATTGTTTACATGGTGGCCTGAAACGACCTTATATCAGATTGTTATCATGCAGTTTAGTGTTTCAGCTAAGTGTTCTTCGTTCTACCCATTTAACTTTCTAGATCAATAAGAATCGTATATAAAAAGGTTTTGTCCGTAGCATTTCTTTGTCGTTATTTAAAATTGAAAAGAATTTACACATTTTCTCTCTAGAAATATGATAGTTGTGAATATAAAATGCTACCACTTGAGATTAAAGAAATATCCTGTTTGTTTACAATTTACTTCAAATAGATTTTTGTCGAAGAACATGTAAGTACTTCAATTAATGATTTGCTAATAAAATCTATGGTAAGACTGAATGACGTTAAAAATATATTTGAAGAAATATGAATATATACTTATAAAAGTCTTATAAGCATGCATGAACCAGAGTTTAAATTTACGAGCCTAGTTCCTTAAGTGTTAGTACATAAGCTTAATATTAAAACCCTCAGACCCTTCATTCTTACACTCTTAATTACCTTGTATAAATTTAATTACCTAGCAGTATGTAAATCTTTACATATCTTGCTGTCCCATCAGCAAGGTCCCCTGGACATACACTTATTCAACCTGAAGATGTCTTCAAATATCAAGTAAATATTGAAAACCCATTAATACCTGTCTCAAAAGGCACACAGAGCTGTTGTACAAACACACTGCCACGTGCCAATCTGTAGAATAAAGAATTTGCTTCAAAATATTTAAAACTCTAAAATTTGAAATTAAATTTCTGAACTATTAAAGAAATTTTTAAAAAAAAATCATTTCAAATATACTAGTACTCGTGAAAACTTTTCTTAAATTGTGCGAAACTGAAATTTATAAAAATATGATTTGAAAGCTCTCATCATGTGTCCAATGACAAACATATCAAAATAAGAATATCAAATACATATATTAGCTTATAACATAATAAAAAGTTGAAAATTTTTAAATGAACAAGAATTTTAAAAAATGGTGAATTGCCGACCAAGTTAAGAATATGAAATTTCAACCTAAACAAGACTTGGAGTATGATATTCGCTTTTCTAGTTAGAACTGGCAGGAAGTCGAGAAAGTTTTCCAGGTACATATGATATACTTGTTAAAGTTTAAACAATTATGATCATCAAGATTTATTAAATGTTGGTATAGATCTCTAATGTACCTGCGCTAAAGAATGTTAAAAATGTGTTTTTACATCGTAAAGATTCCTTTCCCAGTATTAAAATTATTTAACAAATTCGAATTTCATTCCATCAGATACTTATCAATTAAAGAGCAAGCTACATCTCTTTATGACAATACCAAAATACACAGTTAGCTTTCGTACAGAATTTTTTATCTTATGTCATTTTAATTATCAATTAAGTGCAGAACAGCAGTGAATGATGATTTGATTCACATTCTTTTCCAATGATAGCTTTGAATATTTTGCTTTCTTTGCAGGTTAACAAGTCTGTTTAGAGTATGTCCTATATTTAGTGAGAAAGTAATTTGTCTTAGGCTATAATGAGATTAAAGGGAATATGATGTTAGAAGTTTTACAGTTTTATGCACAGAGATTTGCAGTCATTTAAAGAAAAACAAATTCTTGTAGAACAATCTTTTGTACTTAGAATATACTTCTCAAATTTGTGCATTTAAACATACCTATACAAAATACACCAAGATATTTAAGTTCAAGAAATCATATGGTATGCACATTTGAAATCTGGTATGCACATTTGGAATGTTCTTTTAACATCGATTGTACCTATTATTCAATTAATTAGCGTACATAATGAAATTATGTTATGACTTTTATTTCATTAATATCTTGCACCCATTATTCAACTTGGTTATATAATCTAAGCTACTCTAAAAGTAAAACTCAAGAATAAAAGATCTTGACAAATTCAGGGATCTTTATAAGTGGAAAATATATCATGACATAAATAAAACTTTAAGGCACTTTTACTATCTCACCTGTTTAGAAAAAACAGTACCGGAGATACACATATATAATATATATATATACCGGTTATAGACATATATAAAAATCGTTCCGTCGTCATCATTTATTACTTTTATTAAAAGTTTTGCTAACTTACATGTTATCAAATATTACCTTTCAACAAGTTCAAAGATTTTTATGATGCCATTTGATTGCAGCAGGAGTTATTTATCAAATTTCAAGAGCTATAAAAATCCGCTAAATTTATTGACAATATGTTCATCCTGCTGTGAAATTTATCAACTTTATAAAAGACACTGATTGTTTTTATTACATAGCTCGTGCACACATGATATACATGTATCTGAATCCATCATGTAAGGCTAATGAAATATGCATTTGGTATTAAGGTTTAAACAACTTTTATCTTGTCTCGTTGTTAGACTTATCAAGAGACTTTCTTTTCATAAAAATATAATGATATCGAGTTATAATCGATCTCAAATGTTCTCAGAAACAATTAAAACAGTTTAGACCTCTTAAAAACAAAGTAAAAGTTTAAAAAGAATTTTGCCTCACAAGGGTACAATGTATAAACTCATACAGAAATGGTCAAACTAGATTAGCATCCGATAAAATTCCGCCAGTTTGTTTGAGACCTAGTCCCAGATTCATTTAAACATCGTAATCTTTTGTCAAAATCCAAAAAGTCAAACATTCCAAATCTAAAAGATCTCAGTATTGCCTCAAGCATCAGCTTAAGAGTAATTGAGATTACTCAAAATTATAATATAACAAAGTAAAATATTGTAGATAAAGTTACTAATATATACATGGAAGAAATGAAGCCTCCATTTTTATAGCAAAAAGTCAATAAAAAATCTAAATTTGGAAAGATAAACACGTTTACTGCAAGATGTGCAACTGAAATAGAAATCAAGCAAACGAACTTTGCTTACTTAAAAAAAAAGCATTTGGCAACAGATTTTCTCTATTGTATTTTAAAAATAACTACATATTTAAGCTAATCTCCAAAGCGTACATAATCAGGTAATACATATAATTAAAGAGAGTAAATTAAACATAATATCAATATGTTTCAGATCTAAGTAATTTTTTCTTCCACAGCTACTTTTTTTTGGTTTTAGGGTCCCTGCCTAGCAGAAATTCCTTAAAATAAGTTATGAATTTGGGAATGCTTTAAATAATATATTTTAATGAAGTTATTTAGAAGCGAACAAAAGGAGCATCTGTGGATAAGAAAAAAGAGAAAAGCTCATTCTCAGGTAAAGGCTGTACTTAATCCAAATCGCTTGAACGATAATAACGTTAAGCTGTAACTATACACACCCGCTTTCTGGCAGCTGTTCATCAGAGGTCAGGAAATTCACAAAAAAACTTCCTAAAATATTCAGATCGTACAAGGGTCGTGTGCTGGACCTATCAATTTTTAGTTAAATCTCCTATTCTGACTAAATTTTGACAGAATTTTTAAATAGACGTTCCATTCGAAATTACTACCAACAATGAAAATCATCGTCAGGATCCTACAATCACTCTGTTATTGGTCTTTGTTTGAGAGAATTAACTGAACACAAACTGAGTAATGCTTTTGTTTGTTTTAATTATCCAATTTATGCGATTTTGCGATTTGAATTTTCCAGAAGCAACAGGGGAGAGAGAAAAGAGAGCATTATATCGGATTTATGTTTCCCTTTAATAAGATGCCAAGAGTTCTACTCATGAACAATTTCCAACACACAAGCTACTGAAAAACGAGTTGATCAAACTAGGATATCAACAGCCTCATTTAAAGTAATCATATTCCATACCATGATCTTGTTAGCAAAAATATAATTATGTGTAAAATGCTTATATACTAGTGCTTTGTATGGAGACAACGGGCAGTATTAAAAACAAGGTCCATAAACCAATACGAAATAGGAGCAGAGCAAACATGGACTTCCAAAACACCAAAGGTGGGATCAGGTGTCATGGAGGAGTGAGCATCCTCTGCTGACCGGTAACACCCGCTCCATGTCATGATCGGGAAATAACGGAAAATCCGTCGTCAATTTAATGTATAAATAATGGACTAACAATTAGTATGAAAAACGTCAGTCAGCATTGGACTCAATGATAAATTGTATTTGCTGACATGTTCATTGTATCGACCATAGAATTTAAAAAATGATGACTTTAAACGAGACTGCTGAAATTCTTGTTTCATCGATTGTTTGACAATAATTTATCTCGTTTTAGAAATTGTTCATAGATAGAACATGTTCTTGGGTATTGGATCAACTGAGATATATAAACTGCATATGCAGGTGATGAAGGTATATTGCTGCATAAGTAAGGAAGGTTGACGATAGAAAAGTTTACGTCATCACGTTTATCATAGAGCTTGGTTGTTAGATTACCATTTACGTCTTTTTCAAGTAAAATATTCAAAAATGAAACAGATGTGTCAGACTCCATAGTATCTTTAATCTCAAGCGCATTAGGATATATGGTTTCGACAGAAGCATGGAAATTACCATTGTTTATGGACAATACGTCGTCGAAGGCCACAGCAAGTGTTTCTTCTTTTCACGCAAATTTTGCACAAATTCTGCTTCATACGAATACAAAAATATGTCTGCTAATAACGGGGCGCAATTGTTACCCATGGGAATTCCAATAGATTGTGGGAAGACCTTATTGTTTGGCCAATTTTTACACATTAAATTGTCTTTGGATTTTTCTGTTTATGCAGACAAGAAGCACACGATGGGTGTGCCAGCCGGTTAACAGGAGATGCTTATTGATTACTCTACTCCTTCATGCATCTGATCCCATCTGTATTATCTTAAGTGGTCTATGATTGTTTTTTTTTCTCTTATTTGTATTGTTTGGGTGAATTTATGCGCCGGATTACTATTCATTTTCTTCATATTCCACCTAATAAGCATAATAATAAATGTAAAAAATTGTGTTTACAAAATAATCAACGTTACCTTTTGAACGTTAATGAAGTGTTAAGAAATAAATGGAATAAAAATAGCAGCCATAATTCATTATGAACCTATCATTAACATACAAATAAAAACGCTTTTGAAGATAGGACAAGAAGATGCTTGCATAAAACTCTGGATAATCCATGAATTTTCATAAAAGATTACGTGTATCAATTGCATTTAATACATGAAGCCATATATTATCATACATTTTATTTCTACGAAAGTTAGATTTTAAGAGTTGCGTGAACATCCTACCCACCACATAGACATCATGATATAATTATGTTCTGTTGTCAAAATTTTTAAAACAAGAAATTTGACATTGACTCCATTTCAAATCATGTAATTTCGTACCGTTTACACGTATGGTGCAAGGTAACCTTAGTGCATTGCAATTCTGAACAATATTCTGACACATATAGTTGATTTATGATGGTATTATTAATTTTCTTTTTAAAATTAAAACTCGAAATAAAAATTTATGCGAAATGAAATCATTTTTGATGACATTGACATGGTTTTTATGACAATGCTCGATGCTGTTGCGGCAGATCCTGTATCTGTCACTTCCAACTTTTATTGTCCGCCTGGGTGTTCTCTATTGGTCTCTCTCTTCTTGTCGCCATTACAAAGTCATTTAAATATATGCAAGATAAAATTTAATAGCATCCTTTTTTAAAGGAATGATTCACCTGCATCCAATGATTCTTTATATCTTTGGAAAGATTAAAGATATTGAACTTTATGGCAATGACAGGGAGGGAGTATTACTTGATTGCTATTTCATTTGTTTGAAGTAATCTATCGAGATCACTATGAGATCACACTTTTTCCAGGTTTGAAAAATAATGTCATTGAATCAGTGTGCACTTTTAATATGGCATTGATTGGCAAATTTTAAATCTAGATACACAATTATACAAAAGTTAGACGTTGATCTTCATTTTATCTTTTTTTTTTCGCTTTGACATCGACATGTTAAGAACCAATGTGTGTATTCCTACCCTCATAAAAATCATACAAAAAATCCTTGAAATGTACAAATATATTAATATTTTAAATTATCTCGGAATTTACAAATTGCATGTTTGATAAGGGGGGAAAATGTTGGCATTTTTGTCTCTGTTACCATATAGACTATTGAGTTTGTTTATTAGTGTTTGAAAAAGAGAAGAAAATGTACATTTTCTGTCAAATTTTGACCATACTTTTTATAGACCTCATGATGTTATTCACAAGTATCATTGATATATTCATTCTACACATCATATCATGATTGAGTTTTATTTCTGTCGAAATTACTGAAATACTGAATACTGTATACATAAGATTTTCTTATCCATCACATTATCTGTGTTGATTAATACATTGTAACTTACAATATTGATTTGTGTTCAATATATTGCAACTGATGTGATGTCTATGTAGTAAAATCATTGGATTAAAGAATTTGGTGTTGATATTGCATTTGAATTGACAATATCTTACATACAAACTCATTCATAAAATCGTGTCAATTGATGTTCTGACTTCCAAGTGATTAATCAATGGTTTAAATACTGTATTTAAGAAGGAAAGGTTTTCATGTTAACCTTATTTTACATTTGTAATCAGAAGGGAAAAGTACAAATGTAAGTGATTAATGAAGTTGTATTGAAAAAAAGCTCATTTATTTTCAACCTTATTTTAAGGAACTTCAATAAATGTCCACTTAAAACATATATTTTTTGGTGAAAAAAGTTAAAACAGGTGTAAGATCAAGAAATAAATGTCGCTGATTTTCATTGATGGCAATCAAATTTTTTTCAACATGCTGACATGGTTATTATTATTTGACAACATACCTGATTTGATATCACTTTAAATAAAAAAGGTTGAAAATCAAGAACAGTTATGATTTTAAAAAATCTATAAAAAGTAGCATTCTGTAAAAAGAGAATTTTCAGAGGTCGGGCTACGTGCTTAGTATGAGCTAGAATATTCCCCCATCCACTCGTTTGATCCGCTGTGAGCCCTTTGTGTTGATCAAATGGACGGAATATTCCGTAATCAAATTTAATGAAAAAGGAAGGCATTTCAATTGATATGAATTATATCAAAATACGACCAAATATTGAGCAATATTTGCTTACAAAATCATTATCAATAATGATTAAATAATCTATGAAATGCTTACTTTAAACAAGGTTTATTACGATTTGATTGTATACAGAAATAGCAGGATATCTTCAAACTGTTTTTAAATTTGGCAATCGGTCACACCCGCCGTGTGCTCCTTGTCATGATGGGGAAATAACGGACAAATTTGTCGTCAATTCAGTGTATAAATAATTGACTAACAATGAGTATGAAAAATATCAGTCAGCATTTGACTCTATGATAAATTGTATTTGCTGACAAGGTCATTGTATCGACCAAAGAACTTACGAAATGATGACTTTAAACGAGACTGCTGACATTGTGATTTCAAATTGTCAAAGTTCTTTAAAAATTTTATGTATCCACATCTGATTCACACCGCTTCTTGAATATATTTTTCACATTACTCATGAAGTTTTTCCTTCACTACTGTCGATATCTTAATGAGTAGTAAAGACAGAGGCTTGGTTGAACATCTACTGGAACCTGTTTGAATAATTGTGTCATTGAATAACTTTGCACTTTTCATATGGCATTAAAAGGCATTAAACTATATACAAAAGTACGTTTTTTGTTTAACGTTGATCTTTATATTCAGACTTCGATCTTCATTTTATCATTTTTTTTACTTTGACATCGACATGTAAAGAACTTACATGTATATTAATGCTCTTATAAAAATCATATAAGAAAATCCTTGAAATGTAGAAATGTTTCATGATTTTTTAAAATGATATCCGAATTTACAAAATGCATGTTTGATAGGGAAAAATATTGGCATTTTTGTCTCTGTTACCATGCAGACTATTGAGTTTGTCCGTTAGTGTTTCAAAAAGAGAGGAAAATGTACATTTTCTGTCCAATTTTGACCATCGTTTTTATAGACTTCATGATGTATTTTACAAATAGCATTGATATTATCATTCTACACATCGTATCATGATAAAGAGTTAGAGCGGACATGTGCTCGATATTTCCAAATCAAATTACGTAAAATTAAACTATTCCAGTCGAAATTATTGAAATACTGAATTTACATTAGATATTATTATCCATCATATTATCTGTGTTGATTAATATATTGTAACTTACAATATTGTTTTTGTGTTTAATACATGTATATTGTAACTGATGGTATTTTCTGTGTAGTAAAAGAATTTGGTGTTGATATTGCATTTGAATTGACAATATCTTACATACAAACTCATTCATAAAATCGTGTCAATTGATGTTCTGACTTCCAAGTGATTAATCAATGGTTTAAATACTGTATTTAAGAAGGAAAGGTTTTCATGTTAACCTTATTTTACATTTGTAATCAGAAGGGAAAAGTACAAATGTAAGTGATTAATGAAGTTGTATTGAAAGCTCATTTATTTTCCGAAGAATTTCAACCTTATTTTAAGGAACGTCAATAAATGTCCACTTTAAGCATATGTTTCTTGGTGGAGAAAAGTTAAAACAGGCGTAAGATCAAGAAATAAATGTCGCTGATTTTCATTGATGGCAATCAGATTTTTTTTTTTTTTACAAAATGCTGACATGGTTATTATTATTTGACAACATATCTGATTTGATATCACTTTAAATAAAAAAAGGTTGAAAATCAAGAAAAGGTATGATTTTAAAAAATCTATAAACAATACCATTCTGTAACAAAGAAACATTGATTATAAACAAATAAAATCAATAATTTTGAAATAATTTAAAATTTGTATTGATGTCTTGTTAAGACACTTTTTAATTAATAGTTGTAAATAGTTGTATTTTTTTAAATTAAGTAATAGTTGTAATTTTGCAGCATTCTTTACACAAAAGGTAATATTCAGTTTATATGTATTTCTTTTGGGAGTAATAATGAAAGAACAGAGCAATGAAGAAAATATTTAAATATCCTTAAAGCATAAAAAAATATATGAAAACTATATAAAAATAAAAAAAACAAAACCCTAACCTAACAAATAAATTCATATGTCCTTTAACAAGAAATAAAACAAAAAATTTGATTTAACCCAATATTCCTATATAAACAATCGGGGTAAAGAGTATTTGATTTAAAGATGTCATTATTAAAAAAAAATAACTAAATGAATACTCATGTAGGTTGTAAAACTCGGAACAGAACAGTATCATGAGAGTCTTTATAAGAAGCTCTCAGACTGAAACGATGCTATCAATCCTAAAAGTCAATCAGATTCAAAAAAGGAAATGAGTTATGTCTCTATCATAAAAAAGAAAATCACCAGGGTGGTAAAACTGTGGTTATCAATATGTCAATCGCTCTTAAAACGACGGGAATGCCGAAAATGGTGTGAAGATATTTTGTTTGATGTCTTAAAGTAAAAAAATAAAAGATACATGTGAACGAATTTGAGACATCGATAATAACAATAAAGACACAGTTTCAACAATCACTTGTATTTCAAAGGATAAAAATATTTAGATAAGGATCTGAAAGGTGTGAAGATTTCATGATAAAGGACGTGTTTACCACTATTGTCAAGAGATAGGTTTAGGTTTGCTATTATGAAACTTTGATACAAGGGTTCAATAGACAATACTTTTTTAACCCTGTAAATACCTTAGATTTATATAATTTTTATACCCCCTGCTTGAAAAGTGGGAGGATATATAGTAATCGGTATTTCCGTCCCTCCGTCCGTCTGTTACGCTTTAGGGTACCCATCTCTTATCCGCAACTCCTCTCATACCACTGAAGGAAATTTAATGAAACTTTCACAGATTCTTAATTACATATTGCCATTGTGCACCTCCTATTTTACTTTTTGATCTGACATATATTTTTGATTTTCCAGAGCAAAATATGGACACTGCATGCCATTATATTCATATGGGAGGCGGGGGGTATCATTTAGTGAGCTCATTGCTCACAGTACCTCTAGTTTTTAAGAACAATATTTTTAAACGGTTAATTCTGGAAGGTTTGCACTAAAGCACGTCTGTCCTGTAAAATATACTGTATCATTTATTACTTTATCAAAATACACACGTCATAATTGTATGGTATAAACATTCGAACCAAAATGTGAACTAACTGTACAAATATGACATTATTTAGCATTATCAGTAGATTAATACCGTATTAATTAAGTTAAAGCTACCTCTCAAGACCATCTCCTTCAAACTAATAATTAGATTACAATTATTAACAAAATAAAGGTTATAACTTGTCATTGGTGAATTTGAATTGCAGACTAACTAAATATCACATGCGCTTTATTAACTTTTATATTTCAAGGGGGGAAGAGAATTCCATGGTAATAACAGAGAGAGTTGAGTTTTAATCAAAAGTGGAAAGCAAAATCAGCTCTGGACTGACGACGCTTAAGAGGAAACGACTCCATACATAATTAATTATTGTAGTTTTAAGAATGTATGTGAAGTAAAAAAATTAAAAGTCACTTTTGAAGAGGGAAACAATAATAATTTTTAAATGTGATTTGACGTTGTCCCTCAAGCACATAATTGGAGGGAACACCTACATTCGCTTTAATATATGATGAATTAATAAAAAATGTTAACAAAGTTGTCAAAAATAGAATGTCTGAGAACTAATGAAGATTCAATGACGTTTATAAAGATACGGTTATACGTTTATTTTAAATCAGATAACAACAGACAGAAGAGTTTGAGCAAAGCATATTATCTATGAAATTAAAACAAAACACAGCTTCCTAACTTGATAATTTGATATAGATATATTAACCTTGAAGTTTTAATATATGGATTCAAAACAATTTAAGGCACGTAAGTTATGTCCTTTAAAAATAATTTGCAACTACTTTAAGCAGTATTACATAATTTTTAAGACACCTGTATTGATTCTGTATTATCAAGACCAGGTATCCTAGAACGAAAGTTATGCACAAGAGTGTTCTTCTTCAAAACTTCATACTTTGGTACGATATCTCAATCGTTTTAAGTGTTTTGAAATATATGACATTTATTAAAAAAATATATTTGAGTGCAATGTACATTTATCATCTAAAGGATGAAGAATTCGAGTATTGTTATTTTTAAGAAAAATATATGTCTGGTTTCACGTGTAATTTATAGAAATAAATAATTAATCATAATTAGTAGATATGAAATGAAACAAGTGAAAACATCGAATACTGATCAATTTTAGAGAAAAAAAATCATTTTACATTAAAGTACTGTAAAAAAGACATAAAACACGAACCCTTTGGAAATTCAAGGTGTGGGATCAGGTATCATAGTAAAGTAACAATCCCCTGTTGAACCGTCAACTCCGCCCTGAGTCCTACATGTATGTCATGATCTGGAAAAGGGAACGTTGGGTGGTCAAATTTGATATAAAAGCATCGTCGATATATCGAATTTTCGAGTTGAAGGTCATAAAAAATGATTTCTTCTTCTCTTGGTAAAGTTTTAAAATCAATATATAACCCTGGGTCTGTTTTGATCCAATTTGTAACTCTGAGTGGGAAGATGAAAAACAAACAACTTAATCCCCTGGAAGGTGGGTAGGGGTCCTTATTCGAACACACTTGCTTCTATATCGATAAAGCTAATCAGGGCTTTACTGTTTTTAAAAAGAAAGTTTTAAGTTTTTGTCTATCAGAATCCCATGTAAACCTTTGATTTCTCAAGGTAGCCCAATCCTCACCCAGGGGTCATGATTTGAAAAATGTGAATATACACAAACCGATGATACTTCACTTTTAACATTGATACTCTTTTGAGGGAATTAAAGCTTAGAAATGAAATTTAATTTGAACGTCTTCCACAAACATTAATCTAATTTGATGTTAGAACATATAAATATATTTGATACTCAAGGACAATTAAGAGACTAAAAAAATGCTTACCCTTTTTCGCAAAACTCTTTAGTACTGTTTCTCATTCTAATAAATCACAAGTCATTGTTTAACTATCAATTTGGCTCAAGTTGAATGACATACTCCATTACTGTGATGGGAAACTTTAATCAACTGCATTGCTCAAAACTGAGAAATATGTGAAAACTTGTCGGTTAAATAGTCAGGAATATGGATGCTCTATTTGCTCATTTCTCATACAGAAAAGTTGAGAACCCTACTAACTCCTAAGAAGAGGGGAACCTTTATAATTTTAATTTTGGGTATTTGTGATATACACAATGAGTATTTGCTTATACTTTTTCTTGGCAACAGTAGTGATGCCAAAACATTTGAGTCTCTTGTTATAAATAGTTCTATCAAGATTAATTAAATTGAACCAATTATCTCTGTGGGATTTAATTTGTCTACATACGTAATGCTTGGTTTTACTTTTTATATCAGGCATCTTTTCTGACATCCTGCACTCTAAACTCTTAAACTCTTACTTGTATGTAACAATAACATTTCATTTAAAAAGAATTCAAGTTGCATTATCAGAATGTCTTTCTTCAATCATTAATAAACAAACATTGCATATGTTATCAACTTTTTTCCTTATAAAAAGTAAATAAATCAAATTACTTAAACAAATGATTACAAAGATTTAATTTTCTTTTTTTTCTTGATATAGGCCTACATATAAATACGTTGACAAACGTGAACCTTATTTATTTTCAAACATTTTTTATGAATATTTGCCGTTTTGATTGATGTATTTTTTAAAACTGTTAGTACATGCTGCTATCTATTGTTTAAGCTTTATAGTTCTTGCTGGGGCAACATAAATTGTTATGAACTCTCCCAAAGTCTTTCTCACCGTAACCCCTTTTTTTTCATCCTCTTTGCATACTGTTAACGGATTTTAGATGCAAGTTACCAATCAAAATCTTTCTATTCTTTGCTGAACTCAAAATTCATGCTGATCGTGCAAAAGATTAAACATGGCGGATACATATGTAAAATTTCTCTAACGAACTGTGGTTCCTATAGCTAACTACTGCTACTGGTGATGACAAGGAGGTAACCTGGGCCACACAATGCAGTATGTTAGTTAAGAATTCCTTATTATTATGTGAACCTTGGATAAACTGTATAGTGTGCAAATCTGATTTCACATGAAACATGCACGTTCCAAAAATAAACAAGACAGATTTATTGATGACAGGTTGAGAAGTTTTCTTACAAACTCAAGATCCACTATAATTTATCTGATGTAAAATAAAATTTAAATAGAAGACAGAAGCAGATTTATACTAAATGTCATCATTGTAAATCAAAATTTTCATTAAAGAAGTGAAATGCCTTTTGGAATTTTATTTTGAGATATTCAATGTCGATATTGACAAAAATGTATCAAAATATCTGTATATGACCGTATATAAGCGTGCTACAATAACAGAGAAACAATATACATATGTACCTGTATTTGGAATCGCAAGTTTTTTTCAAGCTTCAACTTAACTAGAACATTCCAAGTCATAATTGATAATACAGAAATTTATTGATTAATACATTCATATTGACAATAAGTACATGTAGAATATAATTAATATCAATATAACTTATATTGACAGACTAAAAATACACAGAATTCACGAAAGAGACGAAATATTTCTCATGATAAATATTATTGGATATGCATTGTAATTCATTTTTAAATATACTTGAAATGAAAATAAAAATATCTTCACGTAAAGCCTTTTACATCTCAATATTGCAGGTGTGTCAATATCAAAATTCCATTACTTATTTTTATGATTTCGAAAAGTATACAACAAACAGACAGAACCATTCTTGGTATTCTCGCTATCAAATTGTCCCTGAACCACAAATTATCTAGACTAAATCCTACTCGGGATTAAAGAATTAGGGGAAAATTGAGTGGTAAATCCCTTAAACAACATGGATTGGAATGATTTTTGGAGTTTGAGTTGAAGTGTTTACTTTTTCCCTCCTGGAGATTACAAGTCCATTCATACTTCTTTCATTTTGTGCCAATATCAGTGATGATAGGTAAAAATATTCTCACTTATTGTCCCCTGGATTGTGTTTCCTGAAATGGACAGTAATCCATATTATCAGTTGAAGTGTTCCCTCTCATGGCCGATATACTTGAAATCAAACTTAAATCAGAAGGCTTCCGCTTGTGTCACATGCTAAAAAAGCATGTATTATTTTGATATTCGTTTGTCTTACATTTACTACGGCAATCAGCTAAATTCCATAAAAAATTAAATATCAGTAGTGGGAATGTCCAAAAACATGTGTTATACCAATAGTTAGGCCTGTGTTTTATGTTAAATTTGACTGCAATTTTTTCAGCATACCAAATCAATATTAAGGGCTCACGGCGGGTGTCAACACGGGATGTTTAGTGCCCCTATGTATCTGATCCCACCTCTGGAATTTCCTGTGTTCTTAGTTTTATGCCTCGTTCACAGATTTTTCTTTTTGTTGATTTTTAAAGATTGATCTCTCTTTGTTATCCTTACCTCCAAATAATATGCTGGGAGTTTTGAGGGACTACATTGAACCGAAAGCAAAAGCTAGGACATTCTCCTTCAAACTCCGGAATTATTAAGCATATCCAGCGTTGCCAGAAACCCCCTTTTCACTTCAAAATGATACAAACACAATTGTGCGAACCAAGTAAAGTTTGATCTTATAGTTTGTTAAGGAAAAGCAGAATTGATGCATCATCTTTAAAGTGCGCAAATATTTTTCTGAAAAATTCAATGTGGTTGTTGATGACACACGTTGCAAGATAACGCATAAGTGATAATATTGAAGATTGTTTATTTTTCATACAATGTACTTTAAAAATGAATGAGCTAAGGTACATTTCTTAAGAGGAAAATCCCATACTTTGTTCATTTTAGATTATAGTAAACAATTCTCAGCTTATTAAAGATCATGAAAAATGTTAAGAAGATTTCATATGGAGTGCACCATGTCCTTTATACATGTATCTATGAATACCGGTATTTGAAGACATTTTAGACACCGTACTCCCTACTCATGTACTAATATATATTTTTAAATAAAACAAACTCTTTAAAAGTGCTCGAGCAATACATTGTCTTCCTGGCCATTTAAAGGGAAGAAGTTCTCTCAAATACATTTTTATTTCCCCCTCCTAAGTTTGAAAGGAAGGAAACATTATAAAATCAAACTTTGAATCTATTAATAGTATTTTCTCCAGACTTCCATTATTTTCATTTTTTTATATACCCAATAAGCTCATGAATTGACCATTCTTTTTTAAGTAACCACTATTTATTTTATTATGAGCTGTAAAATGAACAAATATATGTAAAAATACATTTAGAGATTTAAACACGTAAATATCTTTTTAAGATATAAAAACATTGAAATTCCAGAAAAAATTCTCTTTTTCTATCCATTTCCCTTCCTGTGCAAATCTTCAGCATAAAAATTTTGTTTCCAATAAAGCTGGACGAACGTCAGTGATAACTGTGAAGAATGATAGTCTTCTGAAAGATTTTCTCCCGAAATTCATCATACGCTACTTAAAGCTTCAGAGACAATGATAACTCTGCGTTAAATAAAATAAAGTAAAGCACGCATGAAGAGTCCCAAAGTTAAAGATGATCCTCTTATATTATCGTTCATGCCAGCTTCACTTTGTTTACTCTTTTGAATGGATTTTGTACAAAGATTTGTCCCTCTATAGTCCCTAAATGACAGGGGTGAATTGAAATTAGATATATTGCTTTAAGTTTCTTGAGGCATCAAAAGTGTCACATTTTCTTTTACAATCGACTCTTTTGAATCCCCTTAATGAGGCCCGACTTATATGTTTTTCTTGCATAAACATCTATCTTCAGTAGTAATACCTGAAAATGATCTTAATTCACATATTAAATTTTCTTTTTTGCCATCGGCGAATTTTCATTTCATTTAAATTTCTTTTGACAGTGAAGTAAATCATCTTGGTTGCAAATATCATCCCTTCATAGAATATTGTTACAAACCTGTGCACTCTGGTGCATTATGTCGCAAGGCTGTGTGGATATTAATTATTGTAAGGGAAACAAGCTAAGCACTGCTTTAATAGAACAATTTATTTGAGAGCATTAATCTTTATTTATTTAAAGTTTTTGAGACAAACTGATAAACAAGGTCAGTAGAGGTTTGTCATTGATTGTTTATAAATAATCACACAATTGTACTTATGTATGCATTATAAAGTGTAACCTAAAAATATTTCTATTTTAGAAATATTTTACTAAAACGTTTTGTAATGAAAGTGTTCAGATTCCTAAAGTTTCGAAGGATAAAATTAATTTGATATACACCTTATCCTTATAATATTGTACAGACCTGCGTTTACAAATGTTTACCATTCCTTTGATTGAAAGCTAAGGTAATCAAAGAGAAAAGAATTTACTTTTCTCTGCAAAAGACTTTCAACAAAAAAACCTTCATATCTGTTACGAGTCAGATCTCATACCCCACGCCCCCGTTTTAATCAATTTATGTGCATTAAATGGACAAATGGCAGGTGATTTTTTTTCAATACAGAAATAGACAAATGGTAGACTAAATACTTGACATTCTTTAAAACATTGTTGAACTTTCATTAATTCTAAATTTCTTCAAAGCTGTTTTAAACTATGTCAATATTTGCGTAATGAATAAAGGAATAAAGTCTATTTGGCAAATAGTCATTATAACACATTTTAAAAGGCACGACCGACAAAAATAAAATATTAATCAAAAGAAAATATGTTAACCTTATTTTTAAATTTTATAAAAAGAGAGATCTTTTTTTTTTAACTTAAACTGCCCAATGAGATTAAACACATTGTTAGTATTTAGATATAATTAATGGCCAATTTATATTCAAACCAATCAATGCCAAAGAACACAAGAATTACACTATATTGCGTTTACCTCTTTATCCTTCCACTCTTTGATTATTAAAAATTCTTACAAATTTTATCATATTTTGTCTCCGAAACCTTTTGATGCCTCGTACCAAATCTAATATGGAAAGAAAACTGAAGTAGGCAGTAAAATCAAACATTCTTCTCATTTTCTTTATCCAAGATAAAGTAATTGCATACTTCATGTCCATATACTTTCCTCAAATAAGTAAGAAACTATGATTTCTGCTTAACAAAGCTTTGCTGCTTTTGTAATTATTCTTTGGAATATATAACTGGTATCCTTACTTGAAATAGATCAGATAAATTCAGTAATTTTTTAACTGTAGACTTTATAATTGTCCTGATGTCAGAAACGCAATTTCCGTTTCAGCAAATGAAATGGTTAATGATTTCAGTGCACCCACCTTGTTTTTCCTTCTTCAGATATTTTTTGGCTTGTTCTCGTAGACCTTATATAAACCTTTGAATTATCTGAATGACATAGAGTCATCATATATGTTAGGAACGTACCTGGGATGACCTTGCATTAAATTGAACGAACTTAAAAGGACATGGAAAGAAATGTAAAAAAATGTTTCATAGTTATATTTTTTGTAAATAAAAAAATATCAGAAACTCAAAGATGACCAATGATTTTTGGTGCAATAAAAACGCCATCATTTAGGTAAAATCAGAGTCTAAGCATGTTATTCCTGAAACACATGAACTGGAAATTATCGACCATAGAAAAAACAATGTGGCGTTTTTCAGTAGCAGAGCACCCAGCTTGCATGATCTAAATGAAAACGTGAGATATGATTTTTGCTCCCGATTTCTATTTTTAATGGGTTAAAGGTAAGACAAATGAGCCTTATTTTCACAATTATGCAAGGGCACATTTAGTGGCATTCTATGGCGTATAACTGAAATGACCCTATCAGGTTGCTTTCTTATGGTTTAGTTTTTCAGCGTAAAGTTCTCTTATTTTACACTTATCAGCTATTTCGCTGATAAAAAGTTGTTTATAAAACTTTTCCTCTTTATTTCCGTTCCAGTTAATGTTACTTAATAGAATTGCATTTTCACGTGGGAATATAATCAGAATAAATTTGAAATTCTATCACTGCACATTATTCCATGACTCCAATTATCTGCAATACGAGTTTTTGTACCTTAGTTAATGACTTGTTAATACTTTCTAAAGAATAGTGCATGACTTGCATAAAAAATACAATAAACGTAACTATAATATAGAAAGAGTTGTAGGCGAATTATATAAATTTTTTCTGTTCATTTGCTTACAGCACACTCTCAAAAGCTTCAACTTTAAAGTAGTAAAAAAACATAATTTATCAAATTGATATAGTAAACTGAAAAAAGTATTAGAACAATTCACTCCTGCACACACAAACACTTAAATCTATATAATATCTTGTTATAATTTGATTCATATTTAGATGCTTTACTGTCTATAGACGACAAGAACCAACTAATAACTGAACTGTAATACAAACGATATTATTTCACCTTTTCATTAGTGAAACTAAGTTTATTTAAAATTATTATTCGATGATTAATTCAGTATGTTTTTTATGTCTCCCACTTTAAAGTAAGTTGACTTTACAGGGATTTCAACAACTTCGTTTAATGTCACATTTCGTAAAATGAGGTCGCTATAGTGTCCCTTTTTGGAAATTCTGAATATGTTATGTTTAGAGTATTTTGATTGAAATACTTCATATGTGTTGTCAGGCATCAGTTTAAATAAGTTAATTAAAAATGATTACAGATTATTGTTTTCTTTATCAATACATAGGGCTTAACTAAGGCGAGTATTGGTGGCACACAGAATTGTCTTGCCACTTGTTGCACCTTACTTCCTATATGTTTTACCTTTTATTCAAGATTACGTCCATATTGGCAAGTGGAATGGTGTCACTTTCTCAAATTTCAACATTTGTAATTTGTTTATTAGTGCCATTTTACACAGGTAAAACAAAATATTAAGAATTGTCTGCAATTATCTAAAATTTTGACAAGCCCCTTCTTTATATTTAACATAACTTTTTAATATAAAGTATAGCCTTATATATCGATTATTAATCACAATGATGCGATGTTTGACTTGAAATCATAAACGAAAACACAGTTAAAGCACAAGAACCTTGAAAGTATTTCATGAAGTTGTATTTAACAAACCCACCTGGACCAGCTGTAAAGGTCTATAGGAAAAAAAGGGGTCCTTTTTACAGACATCTTCTCAATACTAGCTTCCATTGCTTGAGGCGCGTGCTGGGCGTTCTGGTTCTCAGAGATCATTTTCTTCAGTGACAATCATTTAGATGAAGAAGTCGACACTCCTTTTTTTATCCAACGCAAATTATTTTTCTAATTTTAGGGAAACAGTTTACCTTATTAATGGAAGGAGTTTTGTTGTCGAAGATATTTTAGAGGGCCCCCATTTATTTAATTATTGGTCTTTGAAATGAAAATTTGAATATTCATACAGAGGGATGTCTGACATTTGACACTTTTGACCGACAGATTGTAATTTAGTTTTCCCTCAATGCAGCAGGTGTTTGAAGAAGAGTATCTATTAGGCATTCGAAAGTACTGTTCTGGTATTTATAAATTTTCCCCAACTTATCTTGGTTCATTTAGATAAAGTTCCATTTTTAAAGTCTCCAGAATTGGAACTGCTCTGACATACATTAATTTGAAACAAGAATTAAGTTATGATTAAATATAAAAATTTTAAATCTATATAGAATCGTCAAACAATTATCTCCTGTTTACTTGATAATGAAAATAAGCTATTTTTGAACTTTGCAGATATGATGCAAAGAACCTAACTTCGACAAATGGTATTTCAGAAAAATCTTCGTTGATTATATTTAAGAAGAAATATTTAAATAAATGTTTATTTTGATTAACACCTAAACTGACAAGAAGTTTGGTGACATTAATGGTATTTAATGACAATAACAAATGCTTGTTGCAGCAGACCCTGAACTTTGTACCTGTTTCTTAGTTTAGGACATGTCGACCTGGGTGTTCTTCATAAATTTCTGTTTCTTCCTATCGCCATCTAAAATAGACATTCTAATACAAGTTTATGCACCATAAAGTTAACAATTAGATATACATTTTTTTAGAGAAACGATTCATCCTTGAAGTTTTGTTTCAACTTTTTGATCAGGGAAAAGATATACGTATATATTTAATAACTTTGCACTTAGACCTCATGGTCAAGTCAATTTTTTTCAGTTACTGTATTTTTTTTCCTACTGTGTGAGGGGGAATAAAAGTACTAAATTTCTTTGGAAGTTTCTTTTGGAAGTGTAAATTTTGATTTGTTCATATCCCTTGGCGATAGGGCTGGGCCACAGAAAAAAACGATTATAAGAAAAAAGGATGCTAAATATATGATTATTCATAATTCAAAGATATAATTTTGAAAAATTAATATATATTTAACATTGGACATTTTATTGACTATTTACAATAATGGTCAACTAATAACTAACCTGTATGGCAAATGGGATATCTGTAGCTTTTCTTATAACATATCATTATAATTCAAATTGAGTTTAAGATTCAAAAGGTATATATTACTAGGTATGTTATTCATCTACAACATCTTGTAATCACAAATCAAAAATGTTGTGTGAAAAATAACACCAGCGTACCTGAAAGGAATCCCCCATATCTTGAATTTAGAGATTTCTCTCTAAAAGAGCTTGAAATTCACACGCTGGCCTTCCCAAATCAAGAAAACAAAGGGTGTGGAAACCAACAGAGGGATAAACTAGATTTGGAAGAAATGACTCCGGATATTTTCAGTTGTTAATCGTAAACAACCGACAGCTAAATTCACACTACTTCAGATAAGCTTGTGTAATGATGACGAAGAGAATGAAGGGAACTTTAACTGCTCTTAGACCTGAAAAATCCGAATCACTATGGATATTGTAGCTACTATAATGTATCTCTAATTTACATGACACAAATTTTTATTAATTTGTTTAACTTTATGTATAAGTTTTAAATTGTTTTGATGCTTTTAAATTGCTATGAAATATCAAAAGAAATATTTGTATGAATATGCTGAACATGAACAAAATTACGTGGAATCGGTGACGTACTGAGTATTGGAGAGAGAATCTCAATAATTTTAAGAATTGTATCCGTGCATCTTCAATGTAATTAAAACATACAGTAATTTTGTAATCTGTGTCAATATTTGCTTTTAATGGTTAAGCTATATTTACTGTCGATGATTTAGCTCCTAGGCTACAAGCTTTAATTTAAGAAATGTAGAAGAATATATATACCTTATGAAAATGACTTCTTAAAAGGCATAATACAGAGCAATTTTTGTGCTTTAAAATTTCTTTCTTTAAAAAAAACCATCTGCCTGGAAGCAGAACAAACATTGAATGTAACATTTATTTATAACCCTCCTCTTATTTCTAAGGTTGTTGATGTCAGGTGGACTTACAATCAACATGAAAGAGAAAGGACATTTTGTGCTTTGTTGCTTGAAAAACTGTGTGGAATTTTATGCTATAGGGATATGTATTAAATAAACTTCCATGCAAAAACATACCTATTCTTGTATATATATACACAGAGTGCTGAATAAACAACAAACATATAGTAGCTCTCACAGATAGATAAATATCCCTAAGAAATGACAATGCTATCATTTATCAATGAAAAAGTGTACAAAGTACACATGTTGTATTTGATGATTTATTTAACTAAATACAAATATTTACCAACTATTTTTACCAATGCGTAAATAATTTCATTCATACAAGCGTATGATTTCTATTGCATATTTTATAACCCTTTAACAAAATTATCTAAAATCTGTTAGTTTTATATAGACACATGCTCTGGGCGAAACTGATTTTTATTCTTCATAAAACACATTAATAATCTAAAGACTAGATATTGCAAGAAGAAACAATAATGCAACAAAAAAGGCAATTTTCTATCAAAGTTAAATATTCATATCTGAAATAAAATCAGTATTTTAAAGTCACCTGTATCGTGATAACTGTATATTACTGATGGTTGCCAGTCATTAACATCAACCATATGCATATAAATGCTTGCGATAGACTTTATGCATACATGCATGAAGAAAAACAAAACAAACTTACTAAATAAATAAACAAATAAATAAACAAAATTAACGTAGCAATACTAAAAGTATATATTTGAAATACATATTACTTATTATACTTATTGTGATTTGATATGTGATTTCTTTAGCCTTTCAAAGACTTAAAAAAATTAATAAAAATTACGCAGGTTTTTTTTCTGTTAGAAAGAATTCGTATATAAAAAAGGATTTATATAAAAGGTTTTTTCCAGAAACAATGAACTTGTCAGTAATGAAAAAGTCCCTGAAATTTATTTTTAATACTTGCTGTGTCTCGTGCCAGTGCCAGGGGTAATAATGTCCTTAGCAGATGCCCCCTTGGACAAAGACAAGAAACGTATTCCCATCTCAGGTCTCGTGACAACAGATTAAAGAAACCTGTTGTCAGTTTAGAGCTGCTTTCACACTGTTTGGATGGACAGCCTTAACAATTCACCACGCGACAAAAGGCGGGAATGTCCAAGGAGCGACCCAGAGGGAAACATTCCTGACATGTCAACCATTAATTGGTCACAGAGTCAACAGGTCAAAACACTCAGTAGTTCTTAAAATAACAACAGTGCAATAAATATAATTAACTTGCTGCAACCTATTAAAGAGGACGAATAATTTTTAGTAGTTTAATAGAACAGGGAAAATAAAAATGTTGCTATATTTTACAATCTTCGACAAAAACTTGGGTTAATAGATCTCTTTTGTGCATTCAGATGTCTTTAGATGAATATAACGTTTTCTTCAAGAAAATCGCCCTGTTTGCATGTTATGAATATATGCTCGTATAGTATAACATTTTAACCCTCTATTCAATGATGTGAGAGATCAGAATTTCGTAAAATGATTGATTATTTGCATATCGTTTAACGTCCCTTTCGTAAAATGAATGAGAAGTGACATTTGAAGTCATTTTTGAAGTATGTTATAAATCTTACATGCGAAAACTTTTTTTGTTTATTTATTATTAACGACTCTCTTGAGAACCTTCCACTCATATGGATACGCCCCTAAATGCCGTTTGAGGGTTGTTTGTTTGTTGTTTAACGTCCCTCTCGAGAAATTTTCACTAATATCGAGATACAACCACTTGCCGGTGGAGAGTTACAAATTTAAACCTAAAATCGGCATTTAGGGCCATTGAGCAGGGAGGGATCTTTTGCTTGCCAACATGAACAGAGACATTAGACCTCGGATTATATTGTTTCATTCGAAAGATCGGTTTTCACGTACCACAGTGGACTTGAACCTGCGACGTAAGATCGATCGGCTCCTTTCTTTGCGACTCTAAAACAGACGATCAAACCACTGCGCCATGCGATTTACTCAAAACTAAGAGTAAAAGAATAATTTGCCACAAGTAACGATTTGAAAGTGTACCCTAATAAATCTATCTTTGTTGCTCTGTACCTTAAACTCTCCTGCGATAATTGTGGATTTGTTTCCTTGTAGTAAATATAATCACTTTGAAAATTTCATATCCAGAAAAAAATCTTCATCTTTCAGGTTTATATTCATAAAGAAAACGACAACAATTTGCTTGCCTTTACATGTACTTTGGTTTTACCTAGGAATCAGTGTTGAAAAACATTACAATATTTGCCTTGATGCACTCTAGAAAAGCAAAATTCTAACTTTACTTGCATGTAGACGTGTCTTAATAAATTTAAGGAATAACTGTCTTATTTTTCGATTTCATGAAGTGATCAATCGATTGGCTTGCGTGATAATTTGCATAAACGCCGTAGGCGTTTATGCATAAAATTATCACGCAAGCCAATCGATTGATCATCTTCATGAAATTGAAAAATCTGACAGTTATTCCTTATATTTACATGCTTTGATTCCGCCAATCCACGTGCTCCAAGCCCTGCTTCTGTCTAGTTGTTTGTCCCGCCCTGCACGTGTTTTTTTTTTGTTTGGAACCGCGCCAATACATTGATGGAGAAATAAAGTACATTTACATTTGGTAATTTTATCTCGGACAAAGACATTGGAAATGTAAATATTTATAAATAGACATAATTTTATCATTGGATTGATGTAAGAATATCATACGCACTATTTATCACATTCTCATCATCATGGTTTTTTTTAAATCTTGATACGAATTGTTTTCCATTTAAAAAATAAACTGTGATGATTCCATCACAGATAAAACTTCCTTTGTAATGTTTAAAAGTGTAGACAAGTACAAAACATGTCCATGCAATACCTGAATTAAAAAGTGTCAATAAGTTGACAAAGCAGATATTAAAGATGTCTCCCACGGTGTCAATTTCGCATTCCTTTTCCACCATTGTAAGATCTATGCAAAAAGATAAATTATTAAACTTTATGTACCTCCAAATGATGTTTGCACGTTTACAATGTATAATGCGTGATTGTATTACTTACGCATGATAAAATTTTGATCGTCCCTATTGAAGATCTTAAGAAATTCAGTTCGAGTAAGTAATAGTTAAATAACTGAACTGGAAAATCACGTCTGATTTTTTAAAAGCCTGGGCAGTTATTTATATTAGACGCAGCTTGAATGAAATCAAACACATTTAACGATAGGAGATGAGATATGATTTATGTTTACGTACAATACACCAAATGAGTAATCCTAAATCAATGCGTCACCTAGTGGTGTTCTATCGAAGATCAAGCAATTGTTCGCATCTGGCCTAAAATGACCCCCACAGATCACTATTGTAGAGTTTTTTAGTTCCTTAAGTATTCTCTTTTTTAGGCTTTTATCATTTGAAATACACGGAAGATTTAACAGTTTATATACAAAAAAGCATAATTTTTTACACTGAATAGTCAACCTTTGGTATGCCAGATCATAACAAGTAGCAAACGGTGGGTGTGACCCGTCCACAGAAGATGCTTACTTCCCCAAAGCACCTGATCCAACCTCTGATGTTTTAAAGGGTCTGTGTTTGCTTGCCTTCTTATTTGCTTTGTTCGAATTGACTTTTGACATTGAATACATTTCGTAATTTTCATATTTCATCATCAATTATTTTTCAAACTAAACATTCAATAAAAAATATTGAATAAAAAGTCATTTATAAAAGAATCTTTTTTGCAAAATAGAAAAATTATCACTTCCCTCAAAATACCGTATATTTCTGAAATTGGTCATGTAATTGCTAATAAACATACGAAGAAACTGGGGTTATGTGTTATATATAAATAAATAAATTCGACTGTTCAAAATATTGAGTTTCAAAACTTGGTCTTTCAATGGATATCCCATTATGTTTACAAACTCAGAAACCTATATTTGAACTAACTAACCCTTAAATGATGTCATCTAAATCACTCTATATACATTAAATTACCTATGAAATATACACGTTGTTCTTTAAGCTGAACCATCAAGTAAAGACCCCTTTAATAGCACACATTGGTTTAGTCTGAAGATGTCTCCTGATATAACGTAAATATTGAAGGACCATTTAAACCCGTTTTATAAGAACACGTTAAGTCTATGTGCAAACAGACTACCACGTTCCATCAGTTAGAATTTATGAAGTATACAAACTCTAATTAAAAATTAGTATGTTGAACAAGTAATATATTTCGTATGTTTAAAGCAACCATCTCAAAAGGAAGTTGTGTCCCTATAACTATTGATAGAATTTAGAGTAGCTTAACAAAACCAAGAGTAATTTGGTTGCAAATTTTCAAATGAAAACCCACTCCACGGAACATGAAGATAATGGCCACTTATCTTTTAAAGCATGGAAATTGAAAAAAAAACTGTAGATACTAAAGAACAATAAGAAAAAGGTGTAGATATTAACTATTTAGGGGGCCGACTTTGGTTTTCATTGCGCAATTTTTCGCGCATCATAGTAAAATGAAGTGTATGTACTGTTTTAAAGCAACTTTTTTCACTTGATTAACAAAATTAAACAAACTTAAGAAATACATGTAATACAGGTTTAAAAATATAATTACAATTTTATACAACTTATTTTTTACCGATTTTGCAATTGATATGTAGGTTTGACGTCGTTATAGTGTGTTTTTTGACGTCATGATAATCTGAAGCTCTAAAAAATGGGTAATAAAGATGTTATTAAAGAAAAAGTAATAAGTATACGCTCTTGAAATTTAAAACATAGAAATTTAAGAATATCTCCAATATTTATATTATGTTTTCATATAAATCTTTTGTGCCCGTTATATTTTGTAGTACTCTATAGAGCAGGAAAATTCGGCGGGATATGAATTAAAGGAATGAAAGTTTAAACGTTTGAAAATCAAAGGTTTCGAATGAATAGTTTTCTGGTCAATTTTTATTTGGAAGGAATTAAGATCATTGTGAGTTAAGTGAGTTTAACATAAAAGTAATGTTTTATCTATTATGACTCCACCTGCTGTTACAGTTTTGATATTAATTTCAATAAAAAATATCATTTCCTTTGAACAGAGATAAATAAAGCCAAATAAATAGAAAGTTTATGTTATTTTAATGCTGAAAGAGACATATTATACAGGTTGGGGGGAAACGTAAATTCCGCTATAATAGTGGTATCTCACTATTATAGTGAAATTACACTATATTTCCTGCCGTGGATACCCTCAGTTTCATCCGATAACATGCAAGGCGTTGGAACCGCAAGTCATGGTGGGTATTAAAATGAACAAAAACTGTCATGCTTTCATGTTTTGAATTTTAATTAATTTTCTACCGTTGTGTTTAATAATGTGAGCACTCTTTTTTTAACGGAAGTTGCATTTTTAACATAGCAACCGATGATTGCGGGGATATTTAAGCCTGTTTGAATCTCACTTATTGCTCATAAATGTGCACAAATTAATGCTTGTTGCAACTGTCAACTCGCACTGGAAAGGGATTATGGAATTAAAGAAGAAAAAGATTATTTTTGTCTGCATGGTTACGGGTATGGAGGGCCGTTATGGTAAACGGAAAGACACATTATGGCAAACATAAAAAAGAGTATATTAATAAACTCGATTTCTATCCTTTCAACAAAATCAATTTATTATAAATAATAAAAAAAAAAATACTTATATAAACGATCCCAGAAAATCTATTTAATTTTTGATTTCCGCTGGTTAATTGTTTTTTTTTTTTTCAGAAAAAAAGTCAATTTATTTCAGGAATATTTTACAAGAGTGCCTGTAACCTTATTTTAACACATGTTCAAATAATTGTGATTTAACAATCTTTTCAACTCCGCACAAATGTATCTTATTTAACACTTTATGGTTATGCACTTAGGCAAGAATGATTTAACTTTAAATTCTGACAGAAATAGCTATAGTTTTTTTCTTGTTATTTGAAAAATAATTATATATAGCACAGTTTATAGCAAAAAATCACACTAAAAGTATTAATTTTTCAGACTTTTAGATTTATGCCATTGTTTTATTGTTTAAACCACAAGGAAACTTCAAATAACCAATCACCACTGCTCAATATTCAGCATAAGAAGTGCCTAAAACATCCTTGACTCAGTTAATATTTTCCACAATTAGAAATTGATGTAAAGCATCAAATCGGCCGCAAACAATTTAGCATTTGAAAAAGTACTTTCACAATTTTGAAAGCATATCCATGCAGTTAAAGTACAAGATATTCAAAGCTGAACTAGAATCTTGAGAAGCGTATACTTTAAACGTAAATAATTACATTTAGCTGTGTATTCTACTGTATTTAGCAATTTTGGTAGAAAATGGGGTCCGCTAATTCAAATACATCGCTAAATGTCTTATATATTAACTTTTATAACTAGCAACTTCAGACAGCGCTAAATCAAACCTACTTTAACTTGTTAAAAATTGAATTTCCGCCAAATATTGTACATGCCAAATGTAATACATTCACAGTATTTTCATTTTCAATCAATTCTTTTATCATTGACTTCATAGGCGTCAGAACCAGGGGGAGGGGAGCTGGGGGGGGCTTAGCCCCCCCTCCCCAACTTTTTTTGCAAAGATAGACATTTTCTATATATTGAAAATTGGGGTTTACCTTTTCTGTTGGTTTAACCCCCCTCCCCTTCAATTTGCTTCTGACTCCTATGGACTTTATTACATCGATGAATTCATCTAATGAGCAAATGCTCTAAAATATCTATATACGTACTTATTAAAAAAAATATTTATTTATAATGCTTTGAAGACAGTCTGAATTAAAAATGACCGAACCACGTGCAACCTGGATCTTGATCATGTGATAATCCCTATGGTTTTGCAGAATAGGCTATGCTGCAAGGCGCTGGGCAAAATGTGGAAACGAAATATTCCTTGTATCAGTCGCATCATTCGCAGCTGTAACATATTCAAAACAATTTTTACGAGTTGAACAGTTTTTGATTTTTTATTAACCATGCACTTTATGTACCATGTCATGATGATGCGACCGGAAAATCATAATTTCCCTTTACATCTATATATAGTACTTTTGTAAACTCTTTTTATATCGTCAATAATTATCAAATATCTTGATGATAAATGACAATGAAATTGAAACATTACAACAATAATATTTTAAGTTTGTTTCTAAATTCAAGTATTTATAAAAAATATTTTTCTTATGATTTTCTACATGTTATCAATGAATTATTATACTGAACTATTACAAAAATAACTTTTCTCAGTTCCCATGTTCACTATCTAACACAACCATGCACAAAAAGATCGGCCGCGGTAGCGTCGGATAATAATGGGTCTTTCCGTTTACCATAACGAGCCTCCATACCCGTTACCATGCAGACAGAAATACTCTTTTTCTTGTTTAATTCCATAAACCCTTTCCAGTGCGAGTTGACAATTGCAATAAGCATTAATTTGTGCACATTTATGAGCAATAAGTGAGATTCAAACAGGGTTAAATACCCCCGCAATCATCGGTTGCTATGTTAAATATGCAACTTCCGTTAAAAAAAGAGTGCTCGCATTATTAAACGCAACGGTAGAAAATTAATTAAAATTCAAAACATGAAAGCATGACAGTTTTTGTTCATTTTAATACCCACCGTGACTTGCGGTTCAAACGCCTTGCATGTTATCGGATGAAACTGAGGGTATCCACGGCAGGAAATATAGCGTAATTTCACTATAATAGTGAGATACCACTATTATAGCGGAATTTACGTTTCCCCCCAACCTGTTTTAAGTCTTTATTTGAAATAAAGTATCATAAAAAATGATTGACTCTCAATTTTAAAAATAAGATAAATAATAAAATATGATGTTACTTAAAAGTAAGAGGAAAACATGCATTGAACTTGATAATGCTTGTTCATCCATTTCTAGATACAGATGAGCGTTTTTGCTTAAAAGACTTAACGATTTGCTTTTCTCTGTAATATCAACATAAATGTATATTTCAAGTTTAAAGTGTACCATCCACAAAGGGTTATGTCAAGTATACGTTGGAGGATAAAATAAAACAAGCGAGGTACAGACTTTGATCTTGATATTGCCCTTACAATGCACCCTGTGTATACAGATCTTATCAAATAGTAGAATTAAATGGGAAAAATACCAGTAGTTCAAAAATGTTTATACATATAATCTAATACTCAATAGAAAATAAATACTTACAGATTCTGCTCAACTTACACTGGTTTGTAAGACGAAAAATGGAGTGACCCCCACCCGCAAGAAACAGTAAACTGGAGACTTTAGATTTAGTGATATCTTCAGGCCTTAAAACAAACCTATTACTTTCCTTGGACCACCATTATACAGAATAAAAACAAGCTTTCAGAACACATAAAATATGTTTAATGATACCATTTTTATCATAAATGTTAAAGGATTGATGTCTACATGAGTAAGGACGCTGAAAACAATCTTCTAGTATTACAACTTTTGGTTTCAACAACAATATTGTGTTGAATATATTGAAATTTACTCGTTCTTGTAATTTTTCCACATAAACAGTTTGATTATTTTAACCAAAACAAAACAAAAGTAAGATGTTTTGATAACAATGTAGCATTTTGAACATGCTTCAGTTAACTGATAAATTGTGATGATTTGTTTCAGTTATACCAATATGATATGCTGGGATAAAGGTAAGACTTTTCAAGTCTGATTTTACACCAGCTTTATGGACATACACAAGTATTAAAACACTTACATAAGAATTATTGCTCCCATCTTTTCAGAGAACCAAACATTGATGTATTCATTTTTCCTAGCTTCACATAAGGATGTGGGCTTAAATATCAAACAAAGCCCTATTCAGACATCTTTAATTTAAGATGATGAAGGAAGATTTAAATGATGAATACATAGGTTAATGAGATTTGAAAGTACAATAGATCGAAGATGTGAAAATGCTTTTCAGTGCAATATTTTAATAATATCACTACATGGGGTATCGAAAGATTGGATGCAGAGACATAAAGTTAATCTGCTTTAAAAGGATTAAAAATACATTACAAAAAAGTCAACAGATACAATGTGACTGTTTGGTGTAATACGCATTAAATAAGCACTCTGACTTTAACATTTTAGCATTTTTCTTCAGTCAAACAAATGCACAATATTTAACCTTAATATTTGGTCTTAAATATGATTAATAATTGATAAGAACTGAAGAAATCACAAAGAAACAGTCTCTCTCTCTCTCTCTTTCTCTCTCCAAAACAAACACAAAATGTCACAAGGTGAAGATAAAGAAATCCACTATTCTATTTTGAGCAGTATATGAATATTCAATTCTTCCATCAAAGACCAATTATTGAAAAATTGGGACCATCCATTACAACAACAGAACTTCCTTTGGCGACAAAGAATTTTCCCAATCTGTATCATTATCAAAACCAGGCCTCTTTTAAAGCCCCTGGTTTTTGATTAGAAGGGGGAGCAATGATAATGACTAGATCCTGCACGCGCCTCTGGCAACGGAAGCTTGTTTTCTTAAAATACCTGTTAGAAAGATGCCCCACCCTTTCTTGTTGACTTCAGAACAGCTGACAGGAAGTAAGTGTGTATGTTCCTTGTATGGTGGATTATAATGATTTTCAAATCAGTGAAACTTAACGCTCTTTGCGATAGCAGTTGATCTAAGTATCGCAATTTATCTTCTATGATAAAATGATACACGAGACGATTCATGTACAATGATATGTTTTTTGAATACAAATAAATAAAACTTTATCGAAGTCAAATAATATAACAATATAAAATATACTGCTAATATAATATTTTAAATAGTTTCTATTTTTATTTCATTGAAAAGAAAGTGCATTCTATGAACAATGTCAATCGTAAAAATGAAAAAGCTACAATTCTTGGAAGTCGAGGATTTGTGCATGAAGACAACAGTAAAAATAAGCTTTGTTGTTGATTTGTTACCAAATTTTAAGGGTCTTGATACAGTATTGTAGAAAATATAATTATGTGAACTTTTACCTAGTTAAATTGATAGTTATGAAAACTTCTCATGGAATATCAGCTCCCCTTTAAGGAGAATCAAAAGCTAGCGAGTTAACCTCTCGATCGACAGTTAACAGATTCTCAATTATCTTATTGAGCCTAATTGCCTGAAAATGTATCAGTGTAGATTCAAGTAGACAAAAATGTGTAACCTTTATTTCTTTGATAACAAAATACCTTTGCATTGAAAAAATACACAGTACACATAGACATACCTTTTTTCTCAACATAGATCGATTGGCAGAAAATGTTGTACTTGTAACAGAAAAAACTAGATACTGTATTCTCTAAAATACTCCCCCAAACCATGAAGTTTTATTTAAAATTTATTCATAGAATCTATATAAATATTGTCTTGATAAAAAATTGATCCGGTAGCAAGAAATATGGAATTTCATCTTTTTCCCTCCTAGATTTAAATAAACTACCTGCAATTAATTGATTTTTTTAATAAAAATATTGAACTTTGACTACGAACCTGTATGAATTCTTTTCGAAAAATATTTACTTTATTTCGGATATAATGAATTTATTTTAGCATTTATATCATACAATCATACACACCGCAAGGTTATAAGGACGATGATGATCTCATACAATAGAGTATTACTGCATTTAACTTTCCATTCACAATTTTGAGAAATCTTTCTAAAATGCTGTTTTAAATTACTTATCCCTTTTGTAGTATAAGAATACCGAGAAGAGACCTGTATTTCAGAAGTGGTATCATAAGGGGGAGAAAATAGACTGTCGACAGGGGATGATCACTCCTCTATGGTACCTAATCCAATCTTTGGAGGTCCGTATTTGTCCTGCTCCTATTTTGCATCGTTTTCTGGATTTTTTAACTTGGATAGTGTTCGTTATCTCCATTAATTTAATTTGTATTGTGATTTCCTCTATTAACAGCTTCTTCAGTCTTTGATTCATACCTTATTTCCTAGTCTGTATTCATAAATTCATAAATTTGTTGGAATTTTATTTTATTAGAAACATTCTTTGTGATGACATAGGGGCAGTTTCATTATTGTATAGAAGCAGCTTACTTAGGACCAATCCCTGGCAGTTGCCTTATTTTTTTCTAGAGAATGTTTGAGTTTGTATAATATTATAGCCAAGGAAAACAAATTGTAAAACACTTTTTTTCTCAAAAAAGTGAACCTTCACTGAACATCTTGCTCAAATTCCATTTGTCTGTAATCTTCGTGGCATCTCTCTTACATACATGTAGCGGATTCCACAAATACAAAGTACATACTAAAATCTTAATCTTCTTGACTTAACTGAGATTCCTGTTGATCTTGTAAAAGATTCTGATAGCAGATGTGTTTATTCTCCGTAAGAACCTTGCTTCTCTTTAAGATACTGGTGTTGACACTGAAGAAATCTTGACAACACACTGTAGTTTTAATGCATATCTTTTGTTAACGTTGAATGACTGAATTGAGTATAATTCTGAATGCACAAGAAAGATGCACTCCAAACCATAAATTATGTAATAAAAAAAAGGATATTTTATTTTGCTAATAATATAAAAGAAGGATATTCTATTTTAACTGGTCGACTAAATTTGCTGTGAATTCTAGACCTATAACTTTTTTTCTGTTTAATAAAAATGCATTGTTCAACAATATTATTGTAGTAACATTTCATTCAAAAATTCATGAAGGAAACTAAAGGTTTTCATTTAGTTGTAAGTTTCATGTTAATTTAGTTTCTATGAATGTCTTTGGTCAAGATATTTAAAGTTGCCAATGTGAAAATCCATTTAACATATTTATGGATTATAAAAGTATTCAAAGTGTCAAAAAGACACAATCATCTTTAAATTCATAATTTTGGATTGTCCCTTACAGATGTTTTGCCTCTTTTTCACAAATTTTCTACACTAGATCCTTATCGGAATTAAAGAATTATAGACAAATTGGGTGGCGAATCCCTTAAACAGCAAGGATTTGAAGGATCTTTGGAGTGTAAGCCGAAGTGTTTACATTTTCCCCCCTGGGGATCACAATTCCATTTATACATTCATTTTGTGCCAATGTCAGCGATAATTGGTAAAAATATTCTCACTTAATATCCAACTAGATGGTCTCCTTACTGAAAAGTAATCCATATCATCAATAGAAGTACTTTATTTATCCACAATATGCCAATCGTACTGGGAATCATACTTCAATATGAGGATCGCTTTCGAAGTGAAAACCAATTTCGATGTCTATAATCATTTAAGAACTTAAGTGTAAGATTTAGAGATTTCAAAATGTATACCTATGAGTATGACTTTATATTGTGTGCATTTTAGTGTTTTACTAAATTTGATCTTGATTACTGAATTTGATCTTGATTACTGCTCCTTTAATTTGGTGCATTTTGTCACAAATGAAAAGTATTATTTGTGAAATTTATATTTTAAAACAAGAGATTTCTAAGACTTTGTAGGTTTATCGTAAATTATTCTTTATTACATTGTGACAATATTATTCTGCATGCATCACACACCGTTTTATTGAAGTACTTCTAAAATAAATTCATTAAAATAATGTTATCGGAAGATAAAAAAAATCTTTACAATTATTATCAAACCAAGGCTTAAAAATAATGTACATTTATTGGTTTATCGAGGAAAAAAGATGATGTCTATTTTTTCTGCCAAATGTTTACGGCATAACATGACTACTTTCATACTTTTACGTTTCTAATCTCCTGCCCGACGCCTTTTTGTCATCAAGGTGCAATAAATTGGACAAATGACAGCAGATACCTTTCAGTACAAAAAATGGATAAATGGTAAACTAAATGTTTGACATTCCTTCAATCATTGTTCCACTTTCATTGCTTCTAAATATCTTCAAAAAAGTCTTTAACTATGTCAATATTTGCATGCTGAATAAAGGAATAAAATACTAGTTTGGCAATATCTGGAGTGTTTATAACGTCTCTATAAAAGACTTGCCCGAGAAAAATAGAATCTTGTTGAATAAAAAAGAATTCACTGGCAATTCAACTCAACATTTAGATATCGACGACGTATTGTCAATTAATAATGTCTGCTCTGCTCGTATTTTGTATTGTTTTATGGACTTTGATATTGAATACTGTACATTATCTCCATATGCTTTATCTAAATTTCATGTAAAGAGGGGGTTAAACATAAGCCCTAGTGGATTAAAAAGACAATTTTGTTTTTATAAATGATGGCGCACATTGCATACATACCCTCCACTTAGCGCAGTGGATAAAGTTTCTGAATAGAATCAGAATATAAGACTGTTATCCGTATGTTGTTGGTTCCAATCCCTCTGTCTAACATTGCAAAAACTTGTCCTTCCAAGGAGACCATATCAATAGGGAGACTTTTATGCCGCAGTAGGTACTGGCACGATCAAGACCTTCACTGCAAAATGGTCAGAAGTGTCTAAATAAATTATAGTTCCACCGGCAATTGTTGTTTCTAAATTTCAAAAAAATTCTTGAATGAATATTAAACAAAAATGCAAGCAAACAGAAATATATATACTATAAGATGTGCAAAACAGTTACTAGTATTATATAACTGTTACCTGATAAATGGCATGTAGATAAAATTTTAGAAATTAAAAATTATTCTTTGAATTTATTGTCAAAATGTGTGCTTTTTTGTAATAAAATCAGAATAAAGCAATTGCTAATAGGCATATGAGTGTAAATGAATTTAGATATCTGTATGTACCTATCTGATACATTTTAATTGCTTTCACAACCAGAGATGATGATATTTTTAGTTCAGATATACCCCAGCGTTTTTGCTTCGTGGATTGTATGAGACCTTATGCAGATGCGGGGTATGGGTATAATCCTCTTAAGAAAAAGATCAAGAAAAGCATGTGTTCCTTTTCTTCCCTTTTTATGTATTTGTCCATTGTAAAAAATGTAGAAAAAGCGACAATATAAAGATAAAATTGCACTTGATGACCCTCAAACGCTAGCCGTTAAAGGGTATTTATTTAATTTTTATGAAAAGCAGAAAATATTTTTTTTTACTTTTTTAATAAATAATGTTACTGAAATAATTGGAGTACCGGGTAAATGCGTTGAATTTATCACACTCACTGAATTCTCGATGGAATTTTTTTAATGTTTGTTCGATCATGACAAAGAGCGCTAGGCGGTTGTACCCAGTGAAGACAGTATTCTCACTCTTCCATGGCAACTAATCCCATCTCTTACATGTATGAGTACATGCTACAGAGGTCTGTATTTTCTCAATTCCTGGTTTGTTATCGTTTCATTGGGCTTTAAAGCCTTATTACTTTTCATTATCTTAATTTCATTGGGTCTATTATATTGCATGCAGTTACCGGACATTGATTTTAGTCTCTCCATCCATCTCTGTGTCTTCTTACACTTAGAATAATGGCGTATAGCTAAGAGTAATGCCTTGAACTTAAATGTCATTTAAAAAAAAATATTTGGTAAAATAAGTATCGGACAATTAAATGTTTTCACAAATCAATCAATAGACATTTGATGGTCTATAAAAGATAAAAATAGTTTTCTAGTGTTGGCCTGAAATAACTTTGTCAGTCCGCTCTCCTACGGTTTAATTTTTCATATAAGAGTTCTCTTTCAATCATAAAAAAGATGATAATAAAACTTCTGGCCTTTATTTTCTTTTCAGTAATGATATTGAATAGAATTTCATTTTCACGTGGGAATAAAGTGGGAATAGATTTGAAATCCTATCTTTGCACCTTTAAGCCATGTGTTTTTCCCTGTCTCCAGTTTTCGGCAATATGATTTTTGTACCCCATTTAAGGTCTTGTTAATAATCAAGAATAGTATTGCATGACTTTGCTTAAAATGGGTAGAGTGTTGAAAAGGATATGCAAATATCATTAAGGGGCTTGATTTAGCATGTATATTTATAAATGTCCACTATATGCGTATATTAAGCATTTTCAAAATAACAAATACTTATTTTGCCTATCTTAATAACTCTAATTAAATTTAACTAACGACTTAAAACTTCAAACAACTTGATCCTTGGCACACTTTTATCCAACATGAGGACGTCTTTATATGTCAGACAAATATAGAAATATCATTTATACCTATCTGAAAAGGCATGCTTTACCAATGTGCAAACACACTGCCACGTGCCAAATTTTGTCAAGGATCTTTTAAATACACAATCACTTTAGAAAAGTAAACTAAATTCATAAAGTACAAATGGTTTAGAAACTGTTTAAACACATTAAATTCTGATTTCTGAAATGAAAAGTTTCTCAATTTTGACGAAATTCTATCAAAATTGAGAAATTTTGCTAAACTAGCCTATTTTGGATTCCCTTGTGCTCTTTATACGCGTTGGCTCAGACTAAGCTCTAGTTTTTGAATAAAGAAAGAAATGTTTTTTAGCATTAAGCATTTATTAGGTGTTGATTCCTATAAGTAAAGCAATGGCTATCTTTATGTTAAAGTTATTTTATAAGGATGTAACAATCATGTCCAAAACTTCCTTCCTTAAAAAAACCTAGAAAATATACTTTTTCGTTATTATAGATCATTAACTAGAAATGATTTTAATAATCACAATTTATATTTATTCATTCATGAAGTCTTTTTTCTTTTCATGAAATTTATCCAAGAATAAGAAGAAAAACATTTACTTATTACATTAAACAACGGCAATTGTGGAGGGTGGCTTTAATATGTTATCTTTATGTTAAAGTATGTTTATTATTCTATTTTTTCGTGCCAGGGTTATGCTGGCAGCTTCACAGTGTTTATACGTAAATTTTTGTTAACAAATAGAAAATTTCTTATTCCATATGACTTAAAATATTTAACTTCGCGTGGCTGAGGTCAGTTAAAGAAATGATATCATACAAAAATTTACATTTTCTTGTTTTTTAATAGAAGAAATGTTCAAATAGTTGTAGGATTTAGTCAAATGACATGTACCTTTAACAGGGTAAAATTATAGGCCAGGGGCGTTTGCCAAAAATAAAGTTCTCTATTGAAGATCCATCTGAATATGGAATTTAGATGATTAAAAATCAATGTATCAATCAACTAACACTTAGTTCTTTGATATTTGTATTTCGCCTGTGCTCTTTTACCTTCCACATCCTCTGTATAAGATTAGGCTGTATCGGGCCCAAGTTAAGATTTTGAAAGACTTCCTTAAATTTTCTTAGTTCGAAAATAAGATTCCTTTAATACCGGTAATGAATAAAGTATTGGTAAATATCGAAAGCAAAACTGTATTTTTTAAAACCATTTTACAAATGCAAAGAAATTCTCTTTTAATAAGAAATGAAATTAATGGAGATAACGAATGTAGCATTCCAGTTCAAAGACCATAAAACAATACAAATTAGGATCACAGCAAACATAGACCCCCACAACCTCAGAGGTGGGGTCAGGTGCCATGGAGGAATGAGCATCCCCTGCCAATTAGTCTCAACCGCCGTGAGCTCCTTGTAATGATCGGGAAATAATGGAAAAATCCGTTGTCAATTCAGAGTGTAAATAATGGACTAACAGTTAGTATGAAAAATAATTATATGTAATTTCTTCATGTTGTCTCCTGATGTCTGAGAGTTGAAATTAAAACTACAATGCAGCTTTAGCACATTTAATTTGTTATTTTCCTCAATGAACACAATGCCTTGTCGAATTATTAAACCAACCTATCCAATTGTATTTTAGAGCAGGTGTGTATTAGAAAATACAAAAATGTAGAACAGTCATCCAAACCAATACAAGCCTCCATTTCTTAGGCGCGTGCTGGAAGTCGTTCACTGGTCATTCTCTCTTCTAACAATTCAAAAATTGGAACTCCTTTTTTCAAACCAATGCAGATTATTCCTTTAATTTCGGGGATACAGACAGACGGTGTCCCTTGATAATAGAGGGAGTTTTGTTGTCGAGGTTGTTTAAGAGGGTCCATATTTAATCAATTATTGGTCTTTGTCATGAAAATTTGAATATTCATACAGTGTAGTATCTGAAAATTGACACTTTCGACCGACAGTTTGTAATTTGGTATTTCCCAAATGCAGCAGGTGTTTGAATAAGTTAGTGTGAGCATTTAAGGATATTTTACATCCTTTTTCGTTTTTTCTTTCTTATTTCTTCTTCTTTTATATATGATTCAGATTGTTTTTCATTAAATCATGATCAATGTGAACGAACAGTTTGTGATTTAGTTTACTTTCTACAAATTCAGTGAGGGGGATCCGACTCTCCCCCCCTCCTCCCGAACTGCGCATGTTTTACTTTTTCCTTCAGCGGGGGACACAAATTCTCTGAATTAGCTTGTTATTTTCTTATTCCTTTTTCTTTTATATATGATTCAGATTGTTTTTCATTAAATCATGATCAATGTGAACGAACATCAGTTTTTGATTTGGTTTACTTAGACTTCCTCGTAATTTATCAAGAATAAACTAATTAAAGGAAAACAGAAAGAAATCTAAACTTTTTTTGACATCAACTTAATTTCGATCTTCCTCGGTTATCACGCATAAAAGAAATTTTTGCATATATATATTTTAGGAAAACGGAGCAATTTTATCCAGACGTTCTGTATACCAATGATTTTTAATAGGTTATTGATATGAAAAATGTTATTTGATAAAAAAAAAATCTCTCATTATATTGCGTTAAGAAATGGATTCGCAACAATAGATAATTTTGATGATGCATGGCAGTTTGCTTAATTGCTACACTGCAATATGTCTTTGAAGTTCATCAATTTGGAATCTGGTATTTTTTAAAAAATATTTACAAGACAATGAAAACTAAAAATACATTTAGTGCAGTTTAATTTATGTTGCATGCTGTTCCAGACAATTTACAGATTATAAAAAAAAACTGCCTGACGTGAGCAAATGCTATTCTTGTTAACATTCATAACATGAGAACAGCAAAGAAAATCTCAAATCTGATTGTTTTTGTGTGCTTTTGTAAAACAATACTATTTTTTCCTTAAAAAAATGGAAAAATCCTAATTTGACAAAGAAAGAAACAGACAATGTTCCCATAAATGACGTAAGTGCAGCTATCATTCAGCTACCCTTGCAGCTTTAAAAAAGAATATCAAGAGGAATCAGGAAGAACGTTTTATTAAAAGACATGCGTTTATTATGCTGTTCATTATTCAATTACATGTAAATAAATATTTTTTTTAAACTAGGTAAATATCCGTGCTTAAAATAAATTGAACTGTCTACCATCGTAAAAAAAACATTTCAATTCTTTTTCACATTTTAACTCGTGTCTTTATTACATTAACAATAGGTTTTTACTTTTTAGTTATTATGATAAAGGTAGCTATATTTAAAAAAAAAAGAAACATGACAAAAATAAACTAAAGAAAAAATAAAATGAATAGCATTTTAACAATATCAAACGCCAAGTTAACGCACTTTTAACCTATCATTTAATTTCTTACATATACTGAAGTCTTGATAAACACTCTTAATCTTGGTCAAGGTATTGTTTTCATCTTACTTTAAACATCTTTCACACTTGAAAGCATGTACCTTGCCATAAAACCTGTATTTCATCTTACTTTAAACATCTTTCACACTTGAAAGCATGTACCTTGCCATAAAACCTGTATTTCCTCGATTTGGAATCTGTGAATGACATCTAGAAAAACATTGGAATATTATATAAATATTGCATGTAGTTGAGTGTTACATTGAAATTTTTTACCCCAAGAAAACCATTGTCAACCGAGGCGCAGCTGAGGTTGACAATGGTTTTCGAGGGGTGAAAATTTTCAATGTTACACTCAACTACATGCAATATTTTATATTTATTATATTATACTGAACGTTTTATACAAATACATATTATAACAGTGAACTGTGCGCGCATAAATTCTAAGCAGTCGCAAGCACCGTTGACTGTTGCTAGCTTGAGGGCGTTGCTTCATTATTCAGCGGGTAATAGTGTTTTGTAACCAAATGTTTCTCGACTAATCAGATTCAACTAATTCACATGAAAGTATAATATTTAAAAATATATAAAAAATTATATCATATTTTAAGTCATAAAAACGCTTATAAATAAAATATTCAATGTAAGAACAAAGTATACACAGAAAAAAATTCAGCAATTTGAAGTAATTTTGAATGAGGCCATCTTTAAATAATGTTTGCTTGCCCTCTCCCGACTCAGGGTAAAATTATTGGGTTGGTGGGTGGGAACATTTTTTTTCAGAAAAATCAACATATTTTCGTCTTTATACCGGGATAAGTAAAATAAAAAAAAAAAAGATATCGAGTCCTGGAATTTTAGTGTGATTCGCGCCATTTTTAACCAGTTGGTTGGGAGAGGAAAAACCTAACTTTTTTTAAAAGATCTTTTCTCCGACAAAAGAAATTTCATTAACCATCAACCCCTTCAATAATCTATGTCCTAAAAAGTCTTCAAAATAACCATTGTGTGTATTTAGAGTTTCAAGAACATGCTTTAAAAACAATACCCTCCCAATAAATTATCTTTAAATCAAGTCTCCACATAAGTGAAATAACGGTCCGTCCTACATAATGAGATAAAAACGTCTTTTTTCCTTCATACAATTCATTGTGGACCTTTTTACTTCAAATGATACAATCATTGCACATAAATGAAGAATCAGCCATTCACATACTAGTAAAAGAAATCAACCGATTGGTTTTTAAGATGTAGGGTTGATTATAGTTTTCGCACTTAACAACAAGAGCTCTTTGAAAGGTGTGAAGATGTTTTGATTGATATTCACAGTGTTAAATAACTAAAACAAACTTCATTTGTTACATTAAGGCCAATATTGAAACATTTATATAGCGGAAAAATACCCAGCAAAATTTATTTGAAAATATTCCTGCCTGGACCTTTAAACGGTCTTATTCTTGAGTCAAACACCACCCATCCTAACCTTAAAACTTTTAGACCTTAGTATTAGTACCGGAAATAATTACTTTTGCAATGTGTGGTCCTGAATCCCAATGCCACGTACATGTATATCTGATCTAGATGATTACAAAAGAACTGCCTTATACATTTGTTACAAATGCTCTAATATTCAAGGTCTCTTCTTGAATCTGATAACTGACAAACAGAAAGATTTGGGGAACATGAGGAAATTTAAGAGACAAAAGTTGTATTTAATTATAAACAACAGCAAGAATTACGTAAACACCTGCCATTAGAGATATCTTTCTTTCAAAATGAGCAAAATTAAATAACAGTACTGAAACATGAAAATGTATATGCATAAGCCAGGTTTTTGTTTGAGTGCAGGCAACTAGGGTGTTGAGCAAGAGGCTTTTTATTGCAGGCATCAGTGGAAATACAAACTCTTCAAACCATACAAATCTGTCAATTAAGAAATGAATTTAATTTTTGAAGATTCATGAGGTTATGAACTACGACGCTTCGCGCCGGCATATTTCATATTTCAGCGCTTCATAATAAATATGCCAGCGTGAAGCGTAGTAGTTCATATACCTCATGAATCTTCAAAAATTAAAATTCATTTCTTATATTTACATATTATTTTTCTGATGAGTAGTCACAGATTAACGTCATTCAACTGTCATTTTTAAAGCAAAACAGTTTGCACTATATTTTTACGTCAAGTGCGGTATTGTGACGTGACAATGGAGATATTCATGCGCATCCACGGTAGTTCTTGAGAAAATGAACAATGCTCCTATTTGCAAAGAATCTGAAGGAAAATAATTTGGAAATGTAAATATCATGATATTAACAGTGACCCCTGGAAATTATAGAGGTGGAATCAAATGCCTCGGAGGAGTATGTATCCCTTCCAGCTGTTGACTGGTCATACCGGCAAGTGCACTGCGAGTGGTGCAAAGATTTGCTTACAAATTAGGTCTGTCATTAGATCGAATTTCGAATGACTTTAAAGTTAAAATAAAATCGCAAGCCATTTTTTCGTGATGCATTGTATACAGCTAACTCGATCGAGACAAAGGGCCAATGATTACATGTATAACCAGATCTTTATACACAACATGACACCATGATCAGGTTCAGATTTATTAAGTTGAACCAATAAAATATATACATTTTAAACACTACATAAACAGCATATTTACATTACAAACAGCAAAATAACAAATTTAATAATATACAAAAAAGTACAAAATTTTTGGCATCTTGGGGGCTGCTCTCTCTTAATCATAACAGCATATTAAATAACCTGGGGGGAGCCCAGCAGGTTATTGATTGGTACCCCAGAACCTGGGGGGAGCCCAGCAGGTTCCGGGCTTGATACCTGGGGGGAGCCCAGCAGGCAATCATAGATACTCAATAAAATAATGGGTATACTCTATTCAACCTGGGGGGAGCCCAGCAGGTTGATAATAATTTCAAGTATATAGTACCTGGGGGGAGCCCAGCAGGTTACGTTATGTAAGTTTCATTTAGTACTCCATTAAAAACCTGGGGGGAGCCCAGCAGGTTGATAATGATTTAATGTATAAGGTACCTGGGGGGAGCCCGGCAGGTTAAGTTATGTAAGTTTCATTTGATGTATACAGCCTGGTAAGAGCACAGCAGGCCTTAGGAGTGTTGAATACACAAATTTAAATTTCTTACTAAATAAGAGTCGATAATTAAGTAGCTTTATTTGAAATTGGGGGATGAAAAATTCCAAATATGGGAATTTTAATTTTAAATTTCTTACTAAGTAAGAGTCGATAATTAAGTAGCTTTATTTGAAATTGGGGGATGAAAAAATTCCAAATATGGGAATTTTAAATGTCAAAAATAAAGGAGCAGCCCCTTTAAAATAAGTTGGCAATACATACAAGATTGCAGTTAATGACTATCTAAACTGGTAAACATTAGGCATGTAAATATATATGAACATACTGTATCATTATCATGAAGATATTAACTTGGCACATAAACAATAGGAGATGAAGGGGTGGTGGGTGGGATAACAAAACGATCAAGATACAGATTCTGGCTACTTCAATTACAAAACACTGACTAAGTTAGCGTCCCTTTCTAGGATTTTGATTGGTTAAGACGATCACGTGATTTTGTTTATAAACAGCTCAAGCACATGCTAACAGATTACGTAAATAGGTACAGCTCTGTTCACCCAGTACATAATAAACACAGTTGTGTATAAACAAAAATTAAATAAATTTACATAATATGCTTTCACATCCCTTGCCACTAATCAAAACATCTATTTTTTCAGAGGTTCGTGTGTGCTTTGTTTTAATTTTTCGTTGTTGAATTCAACTTTTAGGTATTTTTAATGTCTGTTTGCAACATTCATATTTAATTTTCAGATTTCCTTCACAAATGGATAAAATGACATAAATGTACATGTAATTTTTTTTTTAAAGGAATAAATGCTTAAGTGCTAAAATTCAAAGGATACAGAAATCTTAAAGTGCTATACGCCGAAAAATCTTCAAAGAATTCATTGGATACTCTTTTTATATTTGTGGAATGCAATTGAAACATTACATACAGATAATATCTAATACAAATACCTGTAACAAGCAAAGAAATCGTAACAGGGCATCTACAAAAGCCACTTTAAGTATTTGCTTTGAATCAACGTAATATATTTTCGACAATCAGTACATTGGAAAACAAAAACTATATGTAGCATATGTAAGCGTCCTTGCTCATCAACATGATTCTAATACAATTGTCAGATTTGCTATTGATAAGACGGTACAAATTGACCAAGATATATAATATTTTGCTCTGGATCTGATGTTTACAAAACATTGCATGACTAGAATCAATCAAAGCCATGAACAATTACGTATCAAGAACTTATACAACACAGCGGATTAAAAACAACCTACTGCACCTGTGGCCACCAGAGAAGAAGTGTTGCACAGACAAATTACTTATATTACTGTGTCACCTGGAAAGGTAACCTGATAGATATCTCTTAATAGGTTGTCTTCCCAAAATTGTACTTTAAAAAATCAAGTGGTAAACTGTACGTAACACATAAATGATATAATAGGGGAAGGTTAAATATATTAGAATTTATTGAACGGTGGCCAATAATACCTGATATACACAACATTCGATACAGTTGTATTTATGTTATGAATACGATATACACGGACGTGAAAGCAAGTTTTTGCACTTTCTTTTTATCCCCCTTTTTATTTATCCAGTGTTATTTTTTAACTTTCACGACCTATCGTATATCATTATGCATACATCACCTCTATTTAAGACAGGTGTTGTGTGCTGTTCACATTTTTCACACATTTTCCTTCTTCCTTCTCACGCGGTTTTATGTGACATATTTTCTGCACATAGTAAGCGGCTCTAACACAGCTGAAAACACCAGTTTAATACCTTCTAAAATCTGCTTCTCGTTGGCAAAAAATTGAATCCCAGCTGATCATGCAGAAAATTAGAAGTGGCATATGTTCGCTGTAATATTCAGTAATGAATGTGCTCCCTGGTACGATAATGGTATTGATGACAAGGAATTAGTGAGTAATCCAGACCACACCGTGCAGCAATGTTAGTTATACTGCATCTGTATACCTAAAAATATATTACATGCTTCCACAATTATACAAAATTATGAATGTGAGTTAATTTTTGGTTCGTTAGCAATATTTTTATATGAACTAAGTTTAAAGAACGTGTTCCTCAATTATCTTTGTAATTTAGTTCGCACGGATTCGTTGAATTTTGGAATAAAATGTAAATGTGACAAAATAAACATAAAATTTTGGTTCTAAAGTGTGAGAATCAGAAAAAGGTGGAACGTCTCTTGTATCAAGACTATGATAAATGTGTACCAAAGTGTTATATTACAAGATAGAGTACAAATGAAGCGTTTTATATTTTTCATTTCTCATCTCCATTATTCCTCAGGAACATGGCAATCGGTGCAAACCCTCTAACTTCATTCGGGTCTGGTTTAATTTGTTCTCTTTATGGTAAAGTCATAGTTTATCAAATAAACTTAAAATTTTAGGAACTTCTTCAAATTATCTTACAGAAATATGTTGCATTTGCATTGGCAATAATCAAACTATCACATTTAAGCAGTTTTCTAAAAAACATATATATACTTTGTTAATACATATTTAAACTGAATATCAAAATCAATTTTGAAAATGTACCTGTATATTTTTTCTTTGTTAGTGATGATCGATTTATGCCAACTGCGAGCGTTATCCGAGCTGTCAATTTTCAGAGGATTAAAATACAATATTTTCAAATATCGACACATTTTGTCCTTCTTCCAGTACACCTGTTCGTGAATTCCTTCACATTCTGACCGAGTCCGCATTACTTCCTAAGTATCATACTTCAATGCCCTAATGTCCAGGTGATTCCGTAATGTAAGGGAGGGAAAAAGATCATATCAATCATGTTAAATATACATAATTTCCAATTCACATCAAAGTCCTGCTGTTGTGAAGATTACCTTCATCGAATTCTTAGTGAATATAAAATCTTGCAAACATGGCGAGATTTTTTTTACCATTATGATCTTAAAAAAAGCTGTATTTATCGTTTATTGTGCTTCGGTTTTAAAAAAAGCAAGTTATGGCGCATAGACATTCAGATTCCTTATATTCTTTTACTTCAAACTAAGATCAAATAAGTTATATGTTAGATGAAATTATATTCAAACAATACAAATTGGTAGAAGGGCAAACATTGGCCTTTAAAAACTTCAAAAGTGGGATCATGAAGGAGAAAGAATCACTTGTCGACCGGTCACACCCGCTCTTTCTTATGATCAGGCAAAAGGAACAATTCAGTATGTAAATAACAATTAAAAAGAAAAAAAACGTCAGTCAGCAATCTACTTAATGATGGATTGGATACATGTACATTGTATATGTGTTGATGAAGACATTAATGTTTCGATCAGGGAATTTGCCAAACGTTGTCTTTAAATGAGACCGTTTCATACCATGCAAGTATTGGTAGGCCTTTGTTTTTATATTGAGCTTGAATACGGAAAGTTACATTTACTTTATGAATACATGGCAATCGGACCAAACAACAGGAGATGCTTATACCTTTTTGGTTCCAGATCTAACTTAAAAAATTTCCAGGTTCCTCGTGTTTTGTAACCTCTCACAGAATTGTATTAATTGTTATATTTGTTTGTTTGTTTTTTTACTTTTTGATAGATTGGTGCTCCTTATTTTCATTTTTTTCCTTTTTTGATCAACTCGTTTGTAAATAACTTATTTCCTTTTGGAAAGTGTTCTTAAGAAGAGCATGCAAGAAAAAAAATATGTGGCTAAATATAATTGAAACGAGAGACTTATAATGTCCTACTCTACATATCAGAGTTGAAAAGTTTGCAGAGAATGTCTTTCATTACCTACTTATGATTACACAGTACTCAGATCAAGTTTATAACTTAAATACAGTGGGTAACACGGTAGACAACTGCTTTCCTTTCCATTGAGAAAAACATTGACAAGAATTAAAATTCAATAGGAGCAATCCTTATTTATATCAATAAAATTATTTTGAAATTCAAAGAAACAATGCTTTCAAATATTATTATTTTGTGCCGAATAGTGGAATCAAGCAGTCACAAATAAAGAACAAGAATTAAAAGTTTTGTTGTTTTATTTGGTTCTCTGTAACATAACATTAATTGCAAGGAGACAAAATATTGCAATGGAATAAAAAACGGGAAAATATCCACTTACACGCAATCATTTTACTAACACGTTTGCAACAGATACGATGTGTATTTCTAGTGAAAGTAAAATATGAATAACATTTTAAACAACAAAAACATAATGTACAAGTATGGAATGTAAAATGTCAGAAAATTTTTAGCTTCGCCAACTCGTATACAAACATTGTACAAAAATAAAACAAAACAAAGCACCATAAAAATAGCTGAATTATGCTTGCAGTTATTGAGAGCTAAAACGTTGAAACTGTTATTTTACACAAAAATTAGAGTAAAACCTGCCAATGTTGCTCGACATTGCAGCTTGTCATGCTTTCAGAGGACAACAAGCCTTTACATTGCAAAATGGATCTATACATACGGTTAATTCTAAAACATTTCAGCAAACCATAAAATAAAAATACGCTCATTATCATCCCTACTTAGTTTGCTTTATCCTTATTTTTAATTTGGAACAAAGTAAGGAAAACATTTGCATAAGAATTAAGTTGTATAATTCAAATTTCAAAGAAAGAAAAGGTATATTGCTAATTCAGTTTCTAATTATGAGGGGCAGGTTTTCCTTTCATGTACCCTTTCCACCGTTCAAGAGTGTTTTGAAAAAGTGGATCATTGTCTAATTCAACAAGTATATAAAGTTGTTTGATATGGACTTTATGATAGTCCCAGCGAGCACGATTTGGTGCAAGACCTGTGGTGATATGTCGGAGGTCATAAAACGTCCCTGTACCAGAATCAAATATGAGAAGCATTGCTTTCAACGTCCTCATTCCTTTTGCATATAACTTAGCTGCCTTTTCTCTAATACTACCGGTTGACATTTCTTTAAGGTCATAAAGACCAAGTAAGGAGTAAATAAATCCATTAAGCACAAAACTACTGGGTGTAGTTGGGTATTCTTCATACCAATCAAATTTGTCTAAAAACTTCGCTAAAACTCCACCCTCGGAGCTTGGAATGTCAAAAATATCCAACGCTTTACCCGCCGTCTCTAAGTAAGTCCTGTCTTTAGAGGCCACATATGCTCTTACAAGGAGAGAAATGGCCTGCCCTTGACCCATGGCAGAATACCATCCTGGCTCTAGCTCCATGACTTCTGGAATAAGCTTACGTGTCACTTTCACTGGCCAACCACCCTTGGAATCTTGATGCCGAACAAAATAATTTGCTGCATCAAAAAACAAATCCTTATGTGCATGACTTAGAAGGGTCACATTGTCCATTATACCGTGACCACGAACACATATAGCTGCGATTTGGGCTGCACTTTTGATTTTGTTACTTCGATTTTTGGAAAACCGTAACGTTAATCCTTTTTGAAAATCCACCATCACTTGTCTCGTTAAGTGAATCCATTTTCCTTTTTTGTGCGACCCAATTCCATAATAAAGGTCTTTACCTTCTAATTTGATTATATTATCACTAAGCACGTAATGAATACGAAACAAATTTCCATCTCCGGTTTGTAATAAAACTGTCACACTTCCATTATTTATAAACATAATATCCATGGATAGTGTCGATATCCTCACTCCTTCTGTGGATTTACTGATTCCAGGATTCTTCAAGTTTGCTGAAAATGTATACATGTACGTGTAGTTTTAAAACAATTGCTACTTAAGTTTATTTTTATTAGTAATAGTTGTGTTAAACTAGTATACATTGCTCTAATACATATAAAATGTATCCCAATGACATGTAAATGTGTATACTAAATTTCAGATAAAGATAGATGGATCAGATAGTTTTTGCTTTTATGAAAAATATATAAATATATCATTCATAAAAAAGATAACCAAGAAAGGAAATGTGATATTCGTACTTAATGTCTTGAATTCCACTACTCCATTATCCACCGTAATTCTGTCGTCCAATCTGCTGCGGATCTCAGATTTCCGATCGGGAAGCAGCCATTCTGATGCATCAGTTTGTTCTCCGTCCTCTACAATTTTTATTTTCGGTCTTGGCTGTGTCAGATATTTGCTATAATGACTTAAGCCATACTGTGCTATCTGAATGGGGTAGTAGTGACCTTTCCGTTCCCATTGTGTTGAGATAGGTACACCTTAAATGAAGATTCATTTTTATTTTGAACAGGACGTTTTATTGTGCTGATTCTTGAAATTTTTTTTGAAAGTTATTCAAAATGTATGAAAATACTAAAAGGATAAATCATCTATGATATACTTCTTACCTTCGATACCAGAGACACATTTGACTCTATTCCTGTCTTCTACGCTATACTGATCAAACGCCATGAAGACACCACTGGGGTGATACTTCAGTTGAGGACCAGAAGGGAAGTCGTCCTGGTAACTGTGATGGAATGAAAACCTCTCGTATCCATCTGATGACTCAATGGAACCATATACCTGATTTAAAATAAATATTTTAAAGTATCTATCGCTTACATAAAATTTCAATATGATACTCTTTAGCTTAATTCGATATTATTCATATTTCATGCTGAAGTATAAGATAATGATAATAACCTTTGATTATATTTCATGATTCATTTATACCTCAAAATATTTCTGAATGAAGGAGAATGGCATGTAAACATTTTTGCCTTCTTTTCTTCCCATTACGGAGTAGTCTCCATTGATGACACACTCGAGTTCTTCATATTTGATTGGCTTGCTCCTTTCCACGTGATTATAAGCCTGGGCTACCCTGGGCTGAAACCCCACAGATGCATCAAACTCATTGATGAATTGCGACGACACTGCTTCCCTTTGAAATCCACAACAGATAATCAAAGACAGATATTCTATTTTGCAAAGATAATCTCACATCAACTTCGCATTTTTCTATCATGCTCCTTACTTTTTTTCTTAAAATACTATGTAAAATTTCTATTTACCTGTAAATGTTATCATCTTCTTTGGTTATATCACATCTTCCAATGTTGTAAACTGTTAGCAGAAGAGGGAAGATACCCACACATAGTATCAGAACCTTCAGGTTCGTACGGTACATGTGTAGAATAAATCCTGTATAAACAATATTTTCTGTGTCAATTGAATTATAACTAATTTGTACAAATTATAAATGTTCTAAATTACCACATGTTTGCCCTTGTCGTTTTTTTAAAAACCATTACATATCTTTCCATCTCAATTTTGCATTGGGATGTGGAATGATGCAAAAGTCATTAGGATTATGAAATCTTAAATCAATAAATACAAAGATTTCAAATCATTTTTGAAAAAGCATCTGGTTTCATATAAGTGAGATATCTTGCAAAAGCTGGCACACGACAAGAAAGACAAAAATTTCTGAAATTTGACACAAACAACATTGCTGAATACCATGGTAAAATATAGTCAGCTTTTACAAGATATACCACAAAAATTTCTAGGAGGATATTTTGTCAAAGTGACCGATGCACTTGACACTTACCTTCTGACAAACTGTGACATCAAAGCGAACCTGTGGCTATCTGAAGCAATGAGGGGATGACCAGCCCTTTCTCTTATCTACAAAATAATTTTTCAATGACAAACTTTCCTTGTTAATTTTCAACTCTTTATATAGGATTGTTTACTTCTGAAAAGTTTAATCTTTTATTGCATAAAAAACCGAAAAAAAAAAATCATCATAAAAATAGTCATTTTAAAAGGGGCTTGAGCCGAAAGATATAAAATGAATACAGCATGCTGCGCATCATAGAAGAAATGATCATAAACATAATTTTAATCAGACTCTCATTTAACAGTTGATAAAGTAAATATTGTTCCGAGTAAGCTTATACGTTTATCTGATTAAAGTTAATTTCAGTTCATTCAATCCCAAGCCTTGAAATTGTAAATGAGGTTTAAGTCATGAAACGGATGGTAATGAGAGATATTTTTTTTCTACTAAATTTCTGAGTGCAACACGCAAGCAACATTTTATGAATGAGTACTCCCCTGTATATTCTACAAGAAGAATTCAAATAACAAGAAATCTAATGTCCCCGGTAAGTATTACATTCTCGACAATTTAAATCAATTAGAACATCATAAATAGCTGATAAAGTACACTAAGGCCACCTTTTAATGTATTCTCTATACCTTTCGATAATGTTTAGCGTATCCTCCCTGATTGTATTTAAAGGTCAAGCTTAAATTTCCTTAATCATGAAAACAAAGTGTGTGGAAACCAACATAAGGGTGAGAAAGACTTGGAAGAAATAATTTAGGATGTTTTAACAGTTAAGTGTAAACAGCTGACAGGTAAATTCGAAGGGTACTTTAGATATGTTGAGTATACTGATAACAAAGGGAGGAAAGTTGAATTTTAATTCTATCTTACAATTTTCTCGAAATATTTATGAATTATCTTTTTTTTTTTTTATTTACATATATTTACAATATTTGTTATGTATATCTACATTTATTTACATATCTTTTTAATCAATTTACACTTTTTATACATGTATTTACAATACTCTTTGTCATAATAAAATTATCACATATTTGATTTTAAGTTAAAAGGGTTGGGTTTCTTTCGGATGAGATAATTATTTCTTATATTTTTTTTTCACATGAGTAAGACCTTCTTTTTTTTTTCCTTGATGTCAGTTTTATATACACGTATATGTGCATTGTGGCTTGAGATTCGTGTGGAATTTAAAGCTATGGGGAAGTGTGCTAGATAAACTATCCTTCAGGGGCATGCAGATGTTGTGCATACATGCACATAGTGTTTCCACTGAATTAGACAGATAAATAGCCCTCAAAATGACAATGCTATCTATTGTATAAACAATGGAAAAGGTCGAAATACTGCAGACACCTGTTGTAGTCGATATATTTTTAAGCTTAGTACAAATATTTACAAATTATCATATAACAATCCATAGATATTTTCATTATATGTAAGCATCTGCTTTATCTTCAGATTATTTCAGAAGATCTTCAGAAGATCTAAACATAATATTGTTAAGACAAACGATATTGTTAGAGAACAGTTTTTTTTATCCCGGAAGAAATCATTTAGCACGTTGAAAAGATATCGTAAAACGTTTTACAATTAAATAATAAGAGGGAAATCCAGAGTTCAGATTCTGTTAATCAAGTCACGGGTATTAAACCCCATTTCATTTAATCTATTTGAATTGGTATGGTTACATAACCTATAACATGTATCAGTGTGGATATTGTTTTAATTTCTTATTCTTTCGTTATGGTTCGTATGTGTTGGCACATATATGTGATAGGCAAACTAAATAATAATAATGTTGTTTTAAATGATGAAGTCAAGTCAATTTTTATGAAATAAAATTTGTTTTGTTTAGAAATCGTTCATGATGCTGTGAAAAATTATATTTTGTTGTTTTGTAGAAGAATAAGCTTCATAACTTTTAGGAAAGTTTTAGAATCATTAGAATTTATGAACTATTAGATATTATGTTTACAAATTATATAATCCGAATTAGTGAAACAAATGAACTCACTGAAAAGTTAGTTCTGAATAAGAATACTAGCAAAGGCCAGTTCCGTGAATTGTTAGTAAACATGATTTGAACAAAGTATGGCGATCTTAATTTACGATCAGTGTTAGTGTATTCACACAAAGCATATTCTGTGTATTTTTCAGGAGTTAATCCTATTAGTAAAACTTTATTTAGCATCTTAATTCGCTAGATAAACTTCAAAGGGTAGTTAGGTTTTGACCCCAAACCGTCTGACAAAGTTCTACTATGAATAGTGACAGAACTATGATAACGACTTAATTCTTCGTTATAACCATTCGGTCATTTTCAATGAATAGGTGCCAGTGATATTCATTAAAGATATGTCTACGTTTTTGGAATGCCAATCTCTTTTTTAAACGATCCAAACAAATTGAACTCCGAGAGTTACTTACGAAAATTATAATTTACCCGATATCTTATATATATAAGGTCTTTAAACAGTTTTTAAGCTTGGAAGATCGCAGGCAAGCATCACAACCAAGAAAAAAGGAGGTGCAATTATTACACACCCATGTGTCGGAGTATCTTTTCTTAGCTTATATAACTCTTTACAGTCTAATGTATGAATTAATACACGAAAGAAATATATCACCAACTAAGCAGTTAACTAACGGTATCATTTCATTACCTTTGGAATAACTTAAGAAAGAAACGCATTAAGAATTTGATAACGACCCTGAGATAAGTTATGCAACCTGTATGTGGTTAACAAATCCTTAAAAGAAATCAATAGATCAAAACATATTAAGATTAAAACCATGTTCCTCGGCCTTGTTTGTAAATCTAAAGTAAGATATAGAACATGTACAAGAGAAGCACTCTGATATTTACTTTGATGAAATGGAAATATATCACTATAGTTCTTATTCTTTATTGTGTTTATTTACATAATAAAACAAACAAAACAGAAAAAAACTAAGATGTCGTTTGTTGCATTGTTAAATCTTACTATGATTAAAAAAGAAGAAATCAGAAACGATAGAAAGCAAGGAAGAACTAATAAGTTGTTATACCCAATCACGTCTATTTATTGCAACGCCTCCCCCAGTCGATGCATTCTATTTTAAAGTGCTATGTATATTTGTAAGCATTATGAATTAATGGTTCGTTCAGAATGGCTTGTTTGCTCACAGATGTATAATTGCTTGTTGAAATATTTTATACGAACGCTAACAGTGTGTAAAATGTGTAAAACGTTTCTAATGGCACAATGCTGACATATATCCATAACAGTTTTTTTTTAATATCGTTAAATCGAAAAAAAAAAATGAGACATACGAAGTTATATGATTTTACGTATACATTCAACCACGTGATTAGTGCAAATTGCACCCCGTGTATTTGATTATATTTACAGGTTCACATATTTAAGGCTTCTCATTATGATAAAATTGCATTGAAATGGTAGTGATATGACTATATCCAACAAATTGTAGGGATTTTTTGTTAAACCATGCTTTGTGCATTTTATAAATTTAACGACACTGTTCATTGAGAATGTATTGAGATAATAAATCACTTTATAGCCTTATTTTCTAACCAATTTTACAAAAAGTTTACAAACGAGAAGAGAGTTGTGGTCAAGCTTATTTATAATATTTCCGAATTTCTTAAAAAATTATGAATCATAAACGTCACCATTTGAATCGAATTCATCAAATACAAATATGTTTTCTTATCGAATGCAATAAAAAAAATATATTTATGAATTACCTTAAAAACAAAACTTATTTGCTAACTATCCAAGAATATGCTGTCGAGTATATAATTTAATTTCATTGCAAGATTTCTTACATCATACCATCGTGAACTATGTTAAATTCTACTTGATATTGTTAACATCCTGCTTACATTTAAATCACGGTGAAAACTTACCTACATGTGGGGGATTCGAGAGAGCTTTAATATTAATTCCATAAATCAAGAATTTTTTACACCAATATCACACAGACATTAAACATACAAATAATGTGAAAATCTTCAATATATTCTCCTTGAGATAAAAAGTTATGGATATGCTGATCCTCTGGTAGTCACGTACCGACTGTGCACTGAGAACCTCCTCTCATTGTATATATTTACCTTTTTACGCTGTGAACAGACCCACCTTCCAGGTCACTCTATCGGCACTAGGCCAAGCGTGGAAATCTCCCATGCGGGCTTTATTGGATGACGGGTCCCGAGTCTGAAGTTGAATGCATTTAGATACCCGAGACTCCATGTTACTTTGTTAAGGATGGTAAAACATTAGAGGGGATGTTTATTTCAAAACTGGTTAGGGTTTAAAACCTTGCATGTTTACACGACAAGCATCATGAACGCTTACCAAATATAATTTGTACAAAAATTTAATTTAATGGTTGCATCTCATTATTGTATAAAGTTAAATTACAATAAAACCAGGGGAAAAAAAACATTTTTGTATAAATGATAATTGAAATAATTGAAACATGTAAAATAGTAACATTGATTAATTTCTTATATTGAATATTAAAAACTTTAAATGTACTTTATAATCAAAACATCAGTTGGTGCGGAAATTTTCTTTATGATTTGCAAAGAAAGGTCTCTTCAAATTCAGCAAATTCTAGAGTAACGAAAATGACCGGGGTCTCGTGCCTGTGTTAGGGGTAATAATGTCCCTAGCAGATGCTACCTGGACAAAACAAGTAACTTACTCCCATCTGAAGTTTTGTGACAACAGATCAAAGAAACCTGTTGTCAGGTTAGAGCTGCCTTCACACTATTTAGATGGACAGCCTTAACAATTCACCACGCGACAAAAGGCGGGAATGTCCAAGGAGCGACCCAGAGGGATGCATTCCTGACATGTCAGCCACTGGTCACAGAGTCAACAGGTCACAGCAGTTGTTTATTCTTAAAATATCAACAATAACAACAATGCAGCGAATACAATTGACCTGGTGCAACAGTATTAGAGGCAGAATATTCCTTGTCTCTGTGTGCTTTGAACCATACACTGTACAAAGCTCAAAAAAGAGTCAAAGTGTTGTTACACTTTACAATTTTCAACAAAAAGTTTTGTCTCATATTTCTTTTTTATGCATTAACATGTCTATAAATCAACAAGTAAGGTTTTGTTCAAGACATTCTTCCTGCCCTTGAATGAATACATAGCATTGTGCAACATGTTCATTTGCAATATGATATTGTGAAAGATCAGCTCTTCTAAAAAACATGCTTGCTTTTAAATGAATATAAACTGACATTGTTAGGCTTTGATTTCATGTAGACCATAATATATTTCGTGTAGATGAAATTCTTACAATAGATGCTGTATTTATTGCTCACTGAATAAATTCAAACATCAAAGTTATTTTCCTTTTGACGCACTAAATGTCCCTATTAGAAATATAATAACCTACTTTTCACAATTCTTTTTTCCCAATAAAAATAACATAAACTTCTTATATATTAAGAACAAACTTTCACACCATATGCCAAATAAGTCATAAGCTTTTCTATATCTCACATATCAGACAAGGCCAATTTCCTCTAATATACTCCAAGCAAAGCAGGTGAATTACTTAAAATAACACACTATAAACTTTATAATCACTTTTGAAGACACAATAAAAGATGAAATAGAAATGAAACATAAGGAGATCACAAACAGTATTAAAGATCAAAAGTCCATAAAACAATACAAAATTGGAGCAGAGCCAGCACGGACCTCCAAAATACCAGAGGTAGGGTCAGGAGCCATGGAGGAGTGAGCATCCCGTGCTCATCGGTTACAGCAGCCGTGTACTCCTTGTCATTTTCGGGAAATAACGGAAAACTACGTCGTCAATTCAGTGTATGATTAGTATGAAAAACGTCGGTCAGCATTTGTATCAATGACAAATTGTATTTGCTGACAGGGTCATTGTATCGACAGTAGACCTTACGAAATGATGACTTCAAATGAGACTGCTGATATTCTTGTTTCATCAACTTGATTGTCAATAATTTACCTCGTTTTGAAATTGCTCATACTTGGATATTTTACTTGAAAAAGATGTTAATGATTATCTAACAACAATCAAAGACGTTAATGGTAGTTTAACAACCAAGCTCTCTGATAAACGTGATGACTTTAACATTTCTATCGTCAACTTTCCTTTCTTATGCAGCAATATACCTTTATCACCTACATACGGGGAATGTAAAGCTCAGTTTATTCGATACGCAAGAGCATGCTCTACGTATGAACATTTCTAAAACCAGGGAAACTATTGACAAACATTTTGATATGAGACAAGAATATCAGCAGTCTCGTATAAAGTCATCATTTCGTAAGTTCTTTGGTCGATACAATGACCTCGTCAGCAAATACAATTTATCATTAACTCAAATGCTGACTGGCGTTTTTCATACTAATTGTTTGTCCATTATTTATACACGGAATTGACGACAGATTTTTCCATTATTTTCCATCATAACAAAAAGCAAACGACGGGTTTGACCGGTCAGCAGAAGATGCCCTTTCCTCCATGGCACCTGATCCCACCTCTGATGTTTCGGAAGTCCGTGTTTGTTCTGCTTTTTTGCATTGTTTTATGGACTTTGAATACTGAAATATTGAATACTGTTCGTTATCTCCATATCCTTCACGTAGAGAATGCTCTTGCGTGTCGAATCAACTGAGATATATAAACTCCGTATGCAGGTGATGGAGGTATATTGCTGCATAAGTAAGGGAAGTTAGCGATAGAAGGGTTAGAGCCATCACGTTTATCATAGAGCTTGGTTGTTAGATTATCATGAACGTCTTTTTCAAGTAAAATATCCAAATATGAAACAAATGTGTCAGACTCTGTTGTATCTTTTATTACAAGTTCAACAGGATATATCGTATCGGCATGAGAATGGAAAATACCATTGACAATACGTCGGCGATATATCTAAATGTCGAAATGATGGCCACAACGAGTGTTTTCTTTTCACGGATAAGATTTTGCACAAATTCTGCTTCATATGAATACATAAATAGGACTGCTTATAACGGGGCCTAATTGGAACCCATGGGAATTCCAATAGATTGTTGGAACTGGTCTCAAAAAACCAACATAGATGATCTCAATCAGAAACTTTATCATATACAATTTATATAATTTCAGAATATATTACCTGCGCAAATGTAGACAAAAAAAAATAGCAAGCACATTTTAACATTATTTGTTCTCGCTCAATAGAACAATCAAAGAAAGTACAACTGCATTCGATGTGTGAAAGAAAAATTGCCTTGATTAGTTTTACGTGGATTATTTGAAGATCAATTTCAATAAATGAGCAAAAAATAATTAATTGTTTGATTGTTTTGTTCAATGTTGGTTCGTTGTTGTACAATGTATATTGTTATCTGTTCAATTACACGTCAAAAAGAAGAAACATAAAAAGTATGATTTTTTTCTGTATCTTACATAAGTGTGGGAAAGCCTCAGGATAATTCATTCAGAGGAATGCAGAGGACAGGAAAAGAGTAGAAACTATCCCCAACGGGGTGCTTTCCTCTCTTTTGCATCTATTCCACCTGCAGGGTTCTCCATCATTTGAAATGGTACTGTGTTGCAGAGTTTACGCGAAACACTAAAATTTCGCGATATTTTCGCAGTTAAATTCGCAACTGAATCACTATTCATTACAATTACAAAAGAATACATACACATGCTTTTTAAAAATCGATAATCTGTTACACAAATAGTATGGTCGTGCAAATTGATAAAAGTAAAAACATGTTCTGAAAAACAGAGGAAATTCTGATCGATACCGTCGAACTACTTGTACTTAATATTTTTTTAAAGTAAATTTGCCGTGATTACTTGTCCGTTGTCTTCAGAATGGTAAAATACTACTACTTTTAAGAGTTCCTTGAACATGTTGAAAATTTAAAGCAATTTATTTACATCAATGAAATGACTTCGGTACGATGTTATGTTTGTCTGTCAGTGCTACATGTAACATAATTCTAGAGCCGTGGCTCTATAGAAAAGACATATTTAAATATTTTTTTCAAAGATAATACAATGTATTTTTTGCAACTACCAATTAACCGTTATGAAAGTGTGAAAATAAATTATTTGACTGTGTTCCCTGATGCGTTAAGTCCGGCGAGGGTTTAGGAGATAATTGATGAGCAAGGTGAAGCCCTTGTAGTTATGTGCTCCACCGTTTAGAATTGAAAGACAATAGAATTGTTTGATTAAAGATTTTGTTAGAGAACTTTACATGTTTCGATTTTCTAATTATCACAGATTTTACTGTGTCGGCAAAATTTTTACTGTGTCGCACGCATAAAATTTGAATCGTTACTGTGTCGGAGAAAATTTTACTTTGTCGGGAGCAACACAGTAAATCAGCTCATGGAGAACCCTGCACCTGTAATGTATCCAGGATCTGTTCTAAATTTTTTTGGTTTAAATACCCTTCACAATTTTCACTTACATTGAGGCACCACCATGTGCCGATATAGGGCTGCATAGTCTGACTTGAACTTGGCACTTATGACCTCTGAGCAATAAGGATTTATTGTCCCATCACATTCTGCGATACAAAGCCTTGGTTGATACGGTGAAGTCCGAAGGTCCTCTACTTACACAGTATTTGAGCCCGCAAAGTAAAGTCCACCTCCTTACTCCGCGACTCACGATCAAACGCTCTAACCACTTCGCGAGCGGACGACATAAGTTTAGTATCAGATAACACTGTTAATTAACATCCTATCATATTCTTTACAATATACCTGTGTCATTACTAACAAAATGCAACATGTAACCTTTAAACCCTAACCTTTCTTATCACGGCATGTTCCATTTTCATCAAAATGTATGTTTCGAGATTTAAAAGCAAGGTAGAATTTTATTTGAAGCTTTTTTGCATACAAAATCAATACATTACTTTTCTTTTAAAATTCCGCGTTGCAGGACTTATCTAAAATCAGGTTTAATTTATGTTGGAATTTTACTTACATAAAATTCCGAGAAGAACAGGATCTTGCATTTGTAATCATATTTGCGATAAGAAAAACAAACCAAGAGACGTTCACAGACAAAAAGGGAAACATGGTGTATATCATACTCCAGAAACGGTGACAATATTTGAATTCTTTATCAAGCTAAGGTATAAACGTCACGTAGAGTTGTTTCAGTGTTGAACAAGGAAGTAGATTCCATGCTTTAGACGTGAATTAATGATAAAAATGCAGTAGAAACATTGTTACTTATATAAATTGTTAAATAATGTAAAAGACTTTTGTTTGCAGTTTTCAATACTAATGATAAAATAAGTAAACTGTAAAATCAATTATTTTCGTGGGAGAAGATTTTCTTGGTTTTCGAGGTATGAAGAGAACCAGGAATTTATGTTTATCGTGAAATGTTATTTTTTCACAGATATTATTATATTGTACTCAATAATCCTTCTTCATCCACGGAATTGAATTCCCTTGAATCGATTTTTTTTATTCAAATTATAAAAAATTCACCCCCTTGATCAATCACTGTAGTACCCGATCCATTATCGGAAGGTCGTGGGTTCGAACCTAAGGTGGTGACTGACTGAAGTTGATAAAAAAAAGTTAACAATAATTTTTTTTCGCCAAGCGCTTTTCACTTTGAGTCATGACCTTCGGACGAGACCTTATAACCGAGACTCGATAAAGATCAATCACTTCTAAGTGGTCCTGATGTAGAGTAAGGATCTAAATTTGAAGTTCTCCTGCGGTAAACAGTGACGCCCCTATATGAGCAAGAATTCTCAAATGGCACGTAAACAATATACATTCAAACAATCAATCACTTATGTTAAGAATACCTAGAAACTACAATGTAACACCCAAATGTATCTTGTTTATGAATTGTGGTGATAATGAACCGTAATCAAGTTTCATTGAAACACTGAATCAAGAGAAGAGCAAATACTTTCCTTTTAAAACATAAGAGGTGGGGTAAGCAACTTTGGAGGAGCAAGCATCCAAATTCGATCGGTCACAACCGTCGTCTGGTCTATGTAATGTCATCTTGAAGACGGAAAAATTCGAAGATGATTCTCCGTGTAAATAATATCCTAACAATAAGAATGAAAAAAGTCAGTGAGCATTTCACTAATTAACTGATAAATTTGCATTGTCAAGGTCATGGTATCGACTATGAAGCTTGCAAAATGATGACTTCAAATGGATCTGTTGATATTCTTGTTTCGTCATCTTTTTATCAAATTAAGCGCTTTAGAAATTGTTCATGTGTAGAGCAATACGTAGAGGGATTCAAATCTGTAACGTTAGGATCAACTCCTTATTCCGCGAATCTAGAGCAGACGCTTTCACCGCAGTGCCACGTGGCGACTAATCCTTTGGTACCTTGAAACATTATGTCTGAAGCCAGTCTTCTATATGCCTATGGCATTTTTCAGGTGGTGACACTTGTATAAGGGTAGAAAACATTCATTCCTTTTTTGCATCATTTTGAAGTCTTTTCTTGGTCATTCGAATAACATTTATGCTAAGATTTTATGAAACTTCCATAAATTACTTAACATTGCAATTAAAGGACGCACCTCACGTGTGGATTAACAAAATTATTGCTTTTGTATGATTGGCAAATAACACAACATTAATTGAATTGCACTAATATGCTCCAGACTCTTCAATTTTCTAGAAATTAAGTAAGAATGTCATTATTATTTATTGCTGAGATAATTATTCACCCCTTTTTATATGCACACTTTAAAATTACATATAGTATTGCAAGAAATTTGATTTTTTTCTATGCCTGCTGTGATACAAACCATTCCTTTCTTTTTATGACTTATGTTTTTTTCTTCGATGATTTGTGTTGATATTTTATTGCTTACCACAAATGACATCTCTATCCTTTAAAACGTGATTTTTTTAAAAAAAGAAAAAGGTAAGACTAGCACCTACAGATACTTGCAATCCCTGAATATTAAAGGTTTCCATGAATTGACAAAGAAAATTTTAAAGATGTCTCCTGCGGTGTAAATTTCGCATTCCTTTCCCCATTGTGAGATTTACACAAAAAGATAAATTATTTAACATTTTGTACTTCCAGATGAAGTTTGCATGTTTTCAATGTAAATGCTTGATTGTATTGATAAACCTCGATAGAATTGTGATCGCCTCTATTAAAGTTCTTTAAAAGATGATTCTGAGTAAGTTATGGGTAAATAACTGGACTGGAAAATCACCTCTGATTTCTGAATAGACTAGGGAGAAATCTATATCAGATAAAACTCGATTTTTAAAAATTGTTCAAACGATGGCAGATGAGTTATGATTTAAGTTATTTGATACATTTGGGAAAGAAAGATACAAAGCATAAAATAGATGATCATCCATTGGTGTCCAATTCAAGACCAAGCAGTTTTTCACATATTGGCTGAAAATGTCCTTTAAAGAGAGCTGTCCGGTAAAAATCGTGCACAAAGCGTTTTTTTTTTCTCTCGGAAATAGTGGGCACACTATGGTGAAATTGTCAGCAATTGTTTATTATTTCGAAATTTAATATCAAATAGATAAGTCTGAAGTTAAATGATATCCTACCTTTAATTTATTATCTATTGTGTCCTCTTTTTTAAAATGCCAAGGCATTTGCTTAATTATGGGCAGTTTCCAAAGCATTTGAATTACGAATTTGGTAAGCACAACAAATGAAAAATGGCGAGGTTTGATGACGTTATGGCAGACAGGAGAGAAGTTCAGTTTGATTTTAATGTAAGAATGACACTCTAAGAGACTTTGATACAACAATAACATGTTAGAAGCAAAAATACAACAATTTATCATAGTAAAGGTTTTTTTTATTTTTTCACAAAGAATTCAAGATGATTCACTTTTTTCAATCTAAGAAGCATTTTACTTCCATTAACTTATTACTTCTTAAGAGTATATTCTTTATTTTAAAAAATGATGGTAATTAACAAAAGTAATTGAAATGTTGAATGACGTATATAGATCAGGAAATTCCTACAGATTATAGAAAGATTTGGTTTTGAAGAACGAGCTACATGTACATATTGCTAATCAAAAGATTCAAGCATAATTTTTAGATCCACATTGGAATTCGCAAACTAAGCATTTATACCATGGTAATTTATATTACAACACCTTTCCAACTCGGTTCTACAATTTGCATCAGAAGCACTCTAATACACAAAAGTTGGCTTAACAAACTTCATATGATATAATGACTGGCAAACCAAACTTGAATGAATATCAACATGAAAGCATGAATTTTCTGAAATAAAACTTTCAAGACATTCATGAAATGCTGATCAAAATTGCAATACCTTCAGATATGCTGTGTATGCGAGGATTAATAAAGTTCAAGCCAAGTATGAAACAAATTTGCAGGATTTAATTTGGGATATTATCGCATTATTTAAATGAAGAGACAAAACATACAGCTAAGAATATTTAATTAAAAGTTTTTGTGGCTTTTTAAATGTTGATTTCTCAGTGTGAAAATAATAACAAAGAATTTGAACAACTTTCCACCAAACTTAAATCATGAATAGCAATGCTTCTTCTATTTATCGTTGTCGAAATTCCAAAGTTGTTCTTTATTGTGATCTTGCAAATTCAAGTACAATGAAGGGACCACCAGTTTTGCTGAGCAGATGTGATTTTAATATTCTAACGTAACTTTAAGAAATTTTAAGTAATTATAATGAGATCTGTTTGTGGTCTTATTTTTCGCTTTCAAATAAGTAGATAAATTGCAAACATTTTATGCTAGAGGCCTTAGTTTTTCGCAAGAAATCTCCATGAACATGCTTAAAGTTTTACCCTATCACCATCCCATTCATTCTCAGCCAAATTGGAATAATGAATAATCAGTAAGAATTTTGTTTGTAGGTTGTTTAAGTCCCCATCGAGAATTTTTCACTCAAATGAGACGCTACCACTTGCTGGTGAATCGGTAAGGAAGTAGAGTATGACCACTTTACAAAATTAACGATCAACATATTGTAATTAATTATTTCAAATATTCATTCTGAGCTTCCTCTGTCGATTTTCTAAAGTGTACCTTTATTTTATCTTATATTCTTTTTTAAATACCGTATAAGTGGAAATTTTAGCGAGACACAAATTTAGCGATTTGTCCTTAAAAACTGGTAATTTATTTTTAGCGAGATGTTATTTTAGCGATTTTTAAAATGCATCTTAATGAAGCTGTTACAAATAAAACGCAATTAATTTTTAGCTATATTCAATTTTAGCGATCTCAGTACCCTCGCTAATAATGCCAAAATTAAATCCTCGCTAAAAATTCTACTTATACGGTAAATTACTAAATATTTATAGCCTCAGTTTACTATTTACCTAAACTCTATTGATATTAAACTTAAAAAGGGTATATGATCATATTTTTGAAATGTTCTGTACTTGTTTATATTTAAGATTTTCTCATTCATGACTTCCAATAATTCATGGCACATGTTACAATATAATGGAAGTTTTAAGAAACAAAATAAATGCAAACGTTAAAGTAAGTAATGCTTATTTCTATGATAACATCTTTAGCAAAATAAGAGAAAAAATTTATTTTAAGAAATAAATTCGACTTACATCTGAAAAAGCACAAATCTGCATTGCTGTCGAATTATGAATTATTATTGTAGATATTTATTTATCACATGATTATTGTCTGTAAGGAACATTTTTAATTCAAGGTTATGTATTTTTTATCAATCCGTTCCGGATTTTGCCATTTAATACCTTCGGGTTCAAATAACTCTCCTCCATCTTATTCGTGGATGTTTCTCCTCAGAGTAGGTTTTTAATTGCCGATTACCTCACCTTTCAGAGGGTGAAATCAGGTAAACATTTTTTGGACATAAATGTCACAATGACAATATAAATAACAATTTTACCCATTCATAATACTGACATTGTAGCCTTAAAATTGGTTCTTCATGAGGATTCTCTTGCTAGAACTGATTAAGCACTGCTGGTTGCAAATTAGCGTGTTAACAGTTCTGATTGGTGAAGTTTACTCTACATAAACAAATAAAAAAATGCAATTGTTCATGTAAACAGTCTTTCAAACGTATTATTTAATAAATAATTTTATATGCAATTATGGAGCTTTCTAAAATGATACAGGAACTGTAATTTTATTTTGTATGAAATAAACGTTGAATGTAATTTTGTTTCATTATGTGTGCATTAATAAATAATCATTACAATTGTCTCAAGACAATATTTTTTCTCCAAAGTAAATAACCATTTACTTGCATTTTTAATTCAGAATTATTGATTAAGGAAAATATATATGTTTTAATTTTTTACTCACTCATTTAAGCACCAAGCAACGCACAGAATACGATAGATGTAGATGGAAGAGAAAGGAGTTCCGGAGCAAAAACGACTGAAGTAATGTCATGAAAGAACAATGGTAATTTAAATCAAAGAATCATTCCAAAGGAAACATTTTTCACCTAAATTGTGTGAGACATACCATTAAACTCAAATCCAACAAAGGTAAATTTACAGCCTTTAATTGAATCAAATACTTTATTCCAAAAATAACATGCAAAACACAATTCAAGTTTAGAAGTATAGTAATACATCTGTTAATTCAAAAGTTATCACGCATAAAACTGAGCACCCAGAAAATCATGTTTCTCCTATCAAAAAATCATAATATTCCTCATTTCCTCGGATATTTTCGTTGCATGTCAATTCAAAACAGAAAGACAAACTACTAATTGTTGCTGATATGATCTTTATACATGTAATATTTCAGAGATAATCTCTTCACTTGGGTTGCAAAGGTCACAATAAAGCAATAACAGATTTGTTTCACCAAGTTTAGTGTTTTAGAAAATTTACAGTTTTATACAAATGTGTTATGCGATGACATGTTTGAAGAAAATATTAGTTCTACACATGTAACACGCACATTTGTTTGTTTTTATTAATTCATTTAAGTTTAACATGATATTTATAATTTACATTTGAAAAATATCATTTAATCAGATGGGAATATTATTATATGTAAATGTATCACATAAAATTAATGTGAATACTTACGTCAAATAAGAAAAATTTGACAATATTTTCATCAACAAAATATATCATACATTCGAATAAAGCATGCGTAACATGAAATGGAAAAGTAGTTTTTATTTCTTTGACTGGTTATCTATAATTCGAAAATATTTCGTTTTTATATTGAAGAATGGGATTTCAAATCCTATGCATATGCCACCAGCGAAAAGGTTACAAGGCTCTGGGTTTGTCTGAAGGTATGAAGAGACAAACAGAAAACCACCCTTGATCTAGATATGCCCTTACTTTATTTCCCCAGTGTCTGGAATGTGTATTAAATAACACTGAAGTAACAATATGAACAATGGATCAGAATTGGATAAACAATCTCAAATTTATTTAGGATAACAACAGTGTCGATTATAGAGGTTTACTATCCAGCAGCTTGTAAACGCTCAATTTGATACTGGGATCACTACTTATATCAGATGGAGCCTTAGATGACCCCGACCTACATCGTAGCGTAGAGAAGTTTTGCCAAAAAAAAAATAATTCCACCTTTTCAAATATTTAAGTTATTATCATCCTTAATATAATACTTTTCTTAAAAAGTTGTCTAGTAAAAAATATAGGCGAAGAAGAGATATTCATATATGAACAATGTTTTCTATTGATATTCAAAGGAACCAGTCATTTTATTGAACATCGTTTTAGTATATTCAACTTTTTAAATAAACGATGCTAAGAACTTTTAGTCAACATCTAATCTTAAAGAAGGAAGATATAAGAACATAATTATTATTTTGAAATAAGATCAACTAAAGACAACATTCAGTCGTCTAATTTAAGGGGAAGGTTGTGAGGAAGCACCGATGGCTGAATAAAGAAGACTGAATTTAATAGTTGTAAGTGATTGATATATCGATGTTTAATCCTTTGAAAGCCAATCATTTGAGAAAGTCTACAAGACAACCCAAATTTTCGACTTGCAACACCTGCTGACATGTTGCCCCATAATTAAAACTGACAGCCAACTGTGACCTGATTTGTTCCTTTCTATTTGAAGATTGGTGAAAGAGTAATTGCAATCAAAACAAAAGCCTTCATTATCGTAAATAACTACAAATTTGTAATTTATATTTGATAAGTCATGATCTTTTAATACAAAATACATGTATTAATCAGGATAAAGAATAACTTTTCAAAATATTTAAATACAGAAAAATTATAAATTATATTTGAATATATCTAATATTTAAATTTATAAAATTATATAATCTGCTTTATAATACTTATAATTTTGGCTGAAACTTTTGCAAGCTCATTACTTTTCCATACAGCAACTGATCATATTCATGAAAAAGTATTTTCGAGACACACTATCCTTAGAACAATTTCATTGTTGAAGTATCAGATTGTTCATAGTCTTGAATATATGAGATGTGATATAATAATTGGTTTGTTGACATGTAAATCACATCAAAGTACACTGGTCTATAATACTTTTTAATCATATCGTAGACATTCAAACTTAAGAATTTAAATTGAGAAGCTTACATGTTTTGCCTAGAAGAAAATTCTAGTATTTATAAGATGATCTTTTAGATATTTCAAAGATGATAGTCAATATATTAGACATAATAATTTGAGATAAAACATTCAGATCAGAAACAAACTTCATTTCTTTTTTAAAGATTTGTATCTTATGTACTGTAATGATAGTTTATCAATACACTTAAATCAAATATTATGATAATCCACTTTTTGATTTACCACAGTTTGCTATCTGTCTAGGTATCTACAGTTAATATTTACTCAGCCACACAAAGAATTTGTTCTTCGTGAATAATGCTTACAAATAAAAATATATTTTGTGTGTCTATACAATGTAAAATATTCATTTGAATAAAATGATCAATTCTTCAAATACTGTTTTTTCTTATATATAGTCATGCATTTAAATATTTAGACAAATAAGATACTTGATTATGAATAGAATCGTATGAAAAAAAGAAAAGTCTTTTACAAATTTTTTGTGTTTTTTAAATACGTTTTGCAAACGTATATTTCAGATTAAAATCATTATTTTTAATTACTCATACAATGAAAACATCTGTTGATACATGCGGTCTTTTTTTTAGACAAGCAGGTGCATTTTCTTTATATGATTTGTTTGGTCGTTTAAGTTGCAGCTCATATGTCATGTTCTTCTATATTTAGATTTAGAATTGATGCTATGCTTTTAATAAGAATTTACTTTACTTTATGATTTTAACCTTACATGATGAATTTTATGTTAAATTTTCTTTGATAAAGAGGTTAATGTGCTTCTCAATATATGTCACTGTCACAGATCTGTTATGCAAGTTTTTTTCAAATGTTAATCACTTAACCGTTTTACATGAATACTTTTTCCTGTTCTATTCAAATAGGGTATGAAAGCCATGCTTTCTTCCTGTTCAATCAGCGCTGTTCCTTACTAAAACAGTAAAGTGATAGAAAAGTTAAAGCCATTCACGTTTATCATAGAGCTTGGATGATAGATAACCATGAACGTCTTTTCAAGTAAAATATCCAAACATGAAACAAATGTGTAAGACTCTGTTGTATCTTTTATTACAAGTTCAGCATGATACATATCATATCGACGTAGAATGTAAATTGCCATTGACAATACGTCGTCAATATACTGTTATATATATCACTTTTTATACGCGAGAACTTTATTCGCGCGTATAATAGCATTCCTTAAGATTATATGGAGCAATAAGCACAATTCGTGAAAATTTTGTCTCTCTAAACAAGAGTCAATGACTATCTCGCGAAAATAAGGTGTCCCGAATATTAAGTGATTTACAGTATCTAAATGTCGAAATAATGGCCACAACAAGTGTTTTATTCTTTTAACGCATAAGATTTTGCACAAATTCTGCTTCATTTGAATACAAAAATAGGAATGCTTATAACGGGGCCTAATTGGAACCCATTGGAATTCCAATAGATTGTTAGAAGACCTGGTCTCCAAAAACAACATAGATAATAAAGATATTTTCAAAGCCTTGGATGATACAGTGAAGTCCGAAGGTCCTGTCCTTACACTGTATTTGAGCGCCCAAAATAAAGTCCACCTCCTTACCATGCGACTCACCTGCAAACGATCTAACCACTTCGCGAGCGGGCGACATAAGTTTAGTATGAGATAACATGTTAATTAACATCCTATCATATTCTTTACAATTTATCTGTGTAATTACTAACAAAATGCAACATGTAACCTTTAAACCCTTACCTTTCTCATCGCGGCATGTTCCTTGTCAACCTAAAATGTATGTTTCGAGATTTAAAAGCAAGTTAATTAAAATTTTATTTGAATTAATCTTTTTTGCATACAAAATCAATACATTACGTTTCTTTTAAAATTCCGCGTTGCATCTAGTAAATTCAAAACTTGTCTAAAATCAGGTTTAATTTATGTTGGACTTTTACTTACATAAAATTCCGAGAAGAACAGGATCTTGCATTTGTAATCATATTTGCGATAAGAATAACAAGCCAAGACGTATACAGACAAAAATGGAAACATCGTGTATATCATACCCCAGAAACGGTAACAATATTTGAATTCTTTATCAACCTAAGGTACAAACGTCACGTAGTATTATTTCAATGTTGAACAAGGAAGTAAATTCCATGCTTAAGGCGTGAATTGATGATAAAAACGCATTAGAAACATTGTTACTTATATAAATTGTTAACGAAAAAAGACTTTTGTTTGCAATATATTCAGTACTACTCATATTGTATTAAAACTGTAGGATTGGTTGATTGATTGATTGATTGTATATTGTTTAACGTCCCTCTTGAGAATTTTTCACTCATATGGAGACGTCACCGATGCCGGTGAAGGGCTTCAAATTTAGACCTATACTCGGCACTCAGGGCCATTGAGCAGTGAGGGTTCTTTATCGTGCCAACGCCTACCGTGACACGGGACCTACGTTTTTAAGGTCATATCCGAAAGACCCGTGACTTTCACTTCTAGTGCCGAGCGCTTGGCGAAGGAACAGTCACTACCTTTGTTTACGTCTTAGGTATGACGCGGCGCCGCGATCGAGAATCGAACCCGGGCCTCCCGATCACGAAGCGAACGCTCTACCAAAACTGTAGGAAGGAAATTGTGAAATCAATTATTTTCGTGGGAGAAGATTTTCTTGGTTTTCGATGTATGAAGAGACCCACGAATTTATGTTCACCGTAAAATGTTATTTTTTCACAATATTATTATATTGTACTCAACAATCCTTCTTCATCCATGGAATTGATTCCCTTGAATCGGATTTTTTTTTATTCAAACTATAAGAATTGACCCCCTTGAAAATGTGTCATTTTACAGTATATTTCAATCACTGTAGTACCCGATCTATTATCGGAAGGTCGTGGGTTCGAACCTAAGGTTGTGAATGACCGAAGTTTATAAAAAAGAAAGTAGCAACCATTTTTTTTCGCCAAGTGCTTGGCACTTTGAGTTAAGTCCTTCGGACGAGACCTTATAACCGAGGCACGATAAAGATCCATCACTGCAAAGTGATCCATATGTAGAGTAGGGATCTAAAGAACGAGTGCACTTATGGGCCCCGGTAAAATGTGAAAAAATAAACAATCAAATTAGGCAAAAATTTTCATCTCAAATCATTAATTGGTATCTAAACCATACGATTCAACAAATTTTACCGCTGAAACCCATGAATATACAAAGAACAAAACTATACAATGTGGTAGGGGTCAGCCGAAATTGGCGATTTTCTATAGTAAATCGAGAACGGTCATTCATTTCAAAGCCTTTGTTAACTATGAGCCTAACGTTGTGCAAACTTGTGCGAATGACAAAAGACGCATATTACATTTATAAAACTTGTGTGAAAGTATGAAATTTGCACACGATTAGGCTCGTACTTAAAATATTAAAAATGTATAAAAAGTACAGTGTTTTTCCTATAGCAAGTGAGAGCTATTTACCTGTATGACCCATGTTGAACCCACGTGTGGAATAAATTATTTAAAATACTGATAGTCACGTGAGTTCTACACAGGTAAACATTCCTCAAAACTGCTCACTGTAAAACATAGGCAGGTTTTGTTTCAGTAAGTCAAAGTCGTGCCGCTTAGAGATGTTTGTATGTATTCGTTTTTTAGAACACGGGAGGGTAAGGAGATCTAAGTGTCGTTCATGAAGTGTCAAGCATTTTTAACCTTCATGCAAGACAATGAAACAGGTATTGAAAGCCACCTATAACACTCCTTTTCAATTTCAAATTCAATGAAACTATTACTGTAATTTTTCAAATGCAAGAGTACCAATTTCTTAGTTTAATCATTTTAGATACAGGCAACTACACAACTTCATTCCATATTTAAAAAAAAAAGGTTTGGCGCAAGAAATATCATTCCGCAAACGCGCCCGACTATGATCCACCAACAGATTGTTCAAGTATCGAATTAAATATCTATTCCCTTGATTTACATAAACGAAACTAAAAGAAGGTTCGGTACGACTTTTCCGGATTTATAGGGTATCCATAGGCCTTTCAAAATATTCAATTGTTTCAAATCCATGCTGATTTAAGTGGCGCTTAACATGCTTTTTGATTAGAAATATCCACTAGTGTTTAACTATTACCAATAGGGAACGATTTGGTAATATATTCTGAAGTAAAAGGGCACATAAAAAGGGCCCATTAAGTATTGCTTAAGTGCAATTGTCCTTTGAAGCTCTCCAGTGGTAAACAGTGACGTCCCTATATGAGCAAGAATTTTCGAATGACAGGTAAACAATATACAATGTACATTCAAACAATCAATCACTTATGTTAGGAATACCTAAAAACTAACACCTAAATGTATTTTGTTTACGAAATATGGAGATAATGAACTGTAATCAAGTTTCACTGAACAAGGAGAAGATCTTGAAGACGGATAAATTCGAAGATGATTCTTCGTGTAAATAATATCCTAACAATAAGAAGCAATCCCCTAGTTAACTGATAGATTTGCATTGTCAAGGTCATGGTATCGACCATGAAGCTTGCAAAATGATGACTTCAAATGGATCTGTTGGTATTCTTGTTTCGTCAGCTATTTTATCAAATTAAAATCATTTCACGAATCTGGAGCAGACGCTTTCACCACTGCGCCATGCGGCGACTAATCCTTATGGTACTTTGAAACATTATGTCTGAAGCAAGTCTTCTATATGTCTATGGAATTTTTCAGGTGGTGACAATTATATAAGGGTAGGAAACATTCATTCCTTATTTGCATCATTTTGAAGTCCTTTCTTGGTCATTCATATATATAACATTTATGCTAAGATTTTATGAAACTTCCATAAATCACATAACATTGGTTTAAGGTAGGACAAAACACCCGTGGATTCTATTTTAACCCATTTATGAAAAAATACTGGAGGAAAAAAGAATAATATTACCATATTGACAACATTGAATGATCCCTGAAAGAAAAATAGTAAGTTTTAGCATATTTGCGTTATATTTTGTGAAAAAATCAGAGAATCCTATATATTGATCACTTGGGAGCTTACATTTTGGAATGTGTTTACGCTATCTAAGTGCAATAAACAAGCATGTAACAATCTGTTATAAAATGCAGCGCAACTTTTGTTCCATAAATAGTAGAGGGGTGATATTTGGACACATATATAGGGAGTCTCCATTCTTTATATACTACAAAGGTCAAGGTCATATCAAGAGGTCAAAGGTCAAATATTGTGACGTCATCTACTGAATCTTTTAGTTTTTTTGCCATTGAATTTTTTTAAATCACCAAAATATCTGAAATTACCGGTTCAATTTTCTTCATTTTTACACATTTTATTCTAGGACCAATTCAAATCATTCTGTTGATTTTTTGTAAAAATTGAATGATACATTTTCTCTAAAGAAAACTTAAACTGTCGGATACTTACATGTGAATTTTAATTTTCTGACACAATGTATATTCTATTTTACTTATTATTTTACCCAAATTTTCCAGTATCAATGTGACTTACTGATTTAAAGTAACAAAAAGGTTCTCTTTATTAAAAGTATTACACAAATTTGCAATAGATCAATAGAAAATTCTAAATTAAGGCTCATTCTCAAGTCGAATGTCTGATTTCACAATCTTCTTACAGGGGTCTGATAGGCCATATTTCAAACCATGTGGGCAAAACATGTGCGGTTGAATTTCTTTCATATCATATATAAAGAGAGATTTTGTATCCTAGAACAAAATATCAAAGTCCAGAAAAATTGAATTTGACGGAAAATTTAACCTATCTTTTTTGTCCTACCTTAAATGACACATCTCACGTGTGAATTAACAAAATTATTGCTTTTGGAAGATTAGCAAATATCACAACATTAATTGAATTGCATTGATATGCTCCAGAATCTTCAATTTTCTAAAAGTTAAGTAAGAATGTCATCATTATTTATTGCTGATATAATTATTCACCCCCATTTTATATGCACACTTTAAAATTACATGTAGTATTGCAGGAAATTTTAGTTTTCTATGCCTGCTGCCATACAAACCATTCCTTCTTTTTATGATTTATGTTTTTATCTACGATGATTTGTGTTGATATTTTATTGCTTACCACAAATGACATCTCCATGCTTTGAAACGTGATTTTTTTTAAAAAGAAAAAGGTAAGACTAGCACCTACAGATACATGCAATCTCTGAATTTTAAAGGCTTCCATGATTTGACAAAGAAAATTTTAAATTTGGCATTCCTTTCCCCATTGTGAGATTTACACAAAAAGATAAATTATTTAACATTATGTACTTTCAGATGAAGTTTGCATGTTTTCAATGTAAATGCTTGATTGTATTGATAAACCTCGATAAAATTTTGATCGTCTCTATTGAAGTTCTTTAACAGTTGATTCTGAGTAAGTTATGGGTAAATAACTTGACTGGAAAATCACCTCTGATTTCTGAATAAACTAGGTAGAAATTCATATCAGAAAAAGCTCGATTTAAATCGTTCAAATGAAGGGAGATGAGTTATGATTTAAGTTATTTAATAGATTTGGGAACGATAGATACAACACATAAAATGGATGATCATCCATTAGTGTCGAATTGAAGATCAAGCAGTTGTTTACATATTGGCTGAAAATGTCCTTTTACGAGAGTTGTCCGGTAAAAGCGTGGACAAAGCGGGTTTTTTTTTTCTCGGACAATAGTTGGCACACTTAGGTGAAATTTTCAGGAATTGTTTATTATTATTTCGAAATCTAAGTATTTAATAGAAAAGAGACTTAAGTAAAATATTAACCTATCTTTATTTCATTATCTATTGTGTCTTCTCTTTGAAACTTCCAAGGCATTTGCTTAATTATTGGCAGAAATTGGTAAACACAAGACATAAAAATGGCGATGTTTGATGACGTTACAGCACACAGGAAAAGGAAAGAAGTTCAGATTGATTTTGATGTTGGAATGACACTCAAAGAGACTTCAGTGCCACATTAACATGTTACAAGCAAAAATACAACAATTTTTCATCGTAAAGTTTGTTTTTTCAAATATTTCACAAACAATATTTTAATCTAAGAAGCATTTTTTTACTTAACTTATTACATCTTATGATTATATTCTTTTAAAAAAAAGATGATGTTACAAGGTAATTATCAATGCTGAATAACGTAATTAGATCAGAAAATTCCTATAGATTATAGAAGGATTTGGTTTGAAGGACAGAGCTACATGTATATATCGCTAATCAAAAGATTAAAGCATGATTTTTAGATCCATATTGGAATTCGCAAACTAAGCATTTATACCATGGTAATAAATTTATTTAACGACACCTTTCCAACTCAGTCTTTATTTTGCATCAGAAACACTTAAATACACAAAAGTTGGCTTAACAAACTTGATATGATATAATGACTGCCTGACCAAGCTTTAATGAATATTAACATGACAGCATGAATTCCTTAAAATAAAACTTTCAAGACATTCATGAAATGCTGATAAAATTTGCAATACCTTCAGATATGCAGTGCATGCGAGGTTTAATAAAGTTCAAGCCAAGATATGAAACAAATTTGCAGTATTTAATTTTGGGATATTAACGCATTATTTAAATGAAGAGACAAAACATACAGCTAAGAATATCAATTTAAAAGTTTGTTGAGTGGATTTTTTAAATGTTTATTTCTCAGTGTGAAAAATAATGATTAACAAGAATTTGAACATTTTTCCACCAAATTTCTTAAATTTTAAATAGCAATGCTTCTTCTATTTATCGCTGTATATAAATTCCAAAATCGTTCTTTTATTGTGACCTTGCAAATTTAAGTACAATGAAGGGACTACTACTTTGGCTGAAAAGATGTGACTTTTATATTCTAACGTAACTTTAAGAATATTTAAGTAATGTTTAAGTAGTTATGATGGGGATTCTATAATAATTCCGCCGATAACAATGAAGAACTACCTTTTGTAGATTGGAAATCTGTTTGTGGTCTTATTTTTCGTTTTCAATTAAGTAGATCAATTGCCAACATTATTTTGCTAGAGCCCTTAGTTTTTCGCACGAAATCACCTTTGCTCATCCTTTTAGTTTTATTATATCATCATTCCATTTTGTTTATTGGTTGTTTAAGCCCCATCGAGAATTTTTCATTCGAATGAGAGGCTACCATGCACTTGCCGTTGAATCGGTAAGGAAGTAAAGAGTATATATGGTCACTATACAAAATAAACGATCTACCTATCGCTATTAATTTTTTCAAATACTGTGAAATCACTCATTTTCGTGGGGGTTTAATTTTCGTTGTTTGCGAGGTATGGATAGACCCACGAATTCATAACCATCACGAAATCTTAAATTTCATAAGCATTACTCAAAAAAATCCCAACCATGAAATCAATTCCCCACAAACCGATATTTTTTCCCCAAACCTTGAAATGACCCCAAGAAAATATGTGATTTTACAGTATTCAATCTGAACTTCATCTGTCAAATTTCTTAAATGTACCTATTTTTTTATCTTATTATTTTTTTTTCTTTTTAAATAAATGGAAAGTAAATATTTATAGCCCCAGTCTACCATTTTTCCTAAATTCTGTTGATATTAAACATGAAAAAGTGCCTATGAACATATTTTTGAAATATTCTGTCCTTGTTTATATTTCAGATTTTCTCTTTCATGCCTTCCAATAATTCATGGTACATGCATGCAAACGATATGAAAAGTAATCCCAATTTTCATGATATCATCTTAAATAGCTAAAGAGAAAAAAATATAAATAAATAAATAAATAAGTTCGACTTTCCTCTTCAAAACCACAAATCTGCATTGCTGTCAAATTATAAATATAATGTTTTGATATTTATTTATTACATGATCATTTTGTCTGTTAGGAACATTTTAAAATTTAATGGTTGTGTAATTTATTCAGAATTGAGCCCGTAAATACTTGCAGGTTTCAAATAACTCTCCTCCATCTCAAACTTGGATGCATCTCCTCAGAGTAGGTTTTTCAATTGCCGATTACCTCACCTTTCAGAGGGTGAAATCAGGTAAACATTTTCTGGACAGAAATGTCACAATTATGACAATATATATTACGATTATACGTATTCATAATACTGACATTGTAGCCTTAAAATTAGTTTTCACGGGGATTCTCATGCTAGAACTGATTAAGCACTCGTTAAACTCTCGATTCAGACGTTACCCGGGATAACAGACCGCTGGTTGCAAATTAGCGTGTTAACAGTTCTGATCGTTGAAGTTTTCATTACATTAACAAGTAAAAATACAATTGTTCAAGTTAACAGCCTTTTAAGCGTAAAATTCAATAATTTTTTTTACATGAAACAATGGAGGTTCCTCAAATGATAATGTATTTTTTTTGTATAAAATTAACGTTGAAAGTAAATTTGTTTGTGTGTGTATTTATTTACTTTTATCACAGTTGCATTTTTTTATCCGAAGAAAATAACCATCTACTTGCTTCTTAAATTCAGAAATAATTATGAAGAAATCTAGAGGATTTTATTTATTTTACTTCCTCATTTAGGCACAATACAACGGATACGACGTAAAAAAAAATACGTCAAAAGTAGATGGAAGAGAAAAGAGAGAAAAAAAAACGACTCAAGTAACATTATGAAAGAACAATGTTATTTCATATGAAAGAATATGCCCAAAGGAAATATTTTTCACCTAAGTGTAAGAGACATACCATCAAACATAACTAGCCAACAAAGAGAAAATTTGATGCTTTAAATTGAGTAAAATGATTTATTACATAAATGCGATGCACAATTTAAGTTGAGATGTATAGGGATACGTTTGTTTAAGTTATCACGCATAAAATGAAGTACCAAGAAAATCATGTTTCTCCTATCAAAAAATCATGATATTCCTCATTTCATCGGATATTTTCGTTGCATGTCAATTCAAAGAAGATTTCTGCTTAAAAACAAACCACAAATTCTTGCTCTTATGATCTTTATGATATTATGACTCTTTTTAGAGATAATTTCTTCACTTGGGCTGCAAAGACCACAATAACAGATTTGTTTCACCAAGTTTAGTGTTTTAGAAAATTTTCAGTTTAATGCAAATGTGTTCTGCAATGACATGCTTAAAGGGAGTATTAGTTCTGCACATGTAAAGGGCACATTTGTTTTGTTTTTAACAATTCGTTTAAGTTTAACATGATATTTGAAATTTAGATTTTAAACATATCAATTAATCTTATATGAGAATACAAATAGGAAATGTAACACACATAATTAATGTGAATACATAAAATATGAAAAGTTTGACAATGTTCTCAACCAAAAAATAAAGCATACAATGCAGTAATATTTTTTATATTGGAAAAGAAAAGAATTTGAATAAAGCATGGGTAATATGAAATGGAAAAGTAGTTTTTATTTCTTTGCGTGGAAATCTATAATTCGTAAATATCTTGTTTTTATATTCAAGATTGGGATTTCAAATCCTGTGAATATGCCACCAACGAAAAGGTTACAAGGCTCTGGGTTTGTTTGAAGGTATAAAGAGACAAAAAACAGAAAACCACCCTTGATCTAGATTGCCCTTATTTTATTTCCCCAGTGTCTAGAATGTGTATTAAATAACACTGAAGTAACAATATGAACAATGGATCAGAATTGGATAAACAATCTCAAATTTATTAAGGATAACAACAGTGTCGATGAGAGGTTTACTTACCAGCAGCTTGTAAACGCTAAATATGATACTGGGACCACTGCTTACATTAGATAGAGTCTTAGATGACCCCGACCTACATCGAAGCGCTGAGAAGGCTTGCCAAATGACAAAAAATATTTCCACCATTTCAAATAAAAAGAAAACCGAGTCTAATAGTCTTGGATGATTGATATATCGATATTTAATCTGTTGAAAGCCAATCATTTGATAGTCCACAATACAACCCGAATTTTCGACTTGCAACACCTGCTGACCTGTTACCCCATAAAGACAGCCGACTGCGACCTGATTTGTTCCTTTCTATTTGAAGAATGATGGAAGAGAAATTGCAAACAAAACTTAAAGCCTTCATAATCGTAAATAACAATAAAGTTTTACATTTATTTTAATAAGTACAGAACTATTTTTCAAAACATAAAATACATAAATTCATCAATTATATTTGAATATATATAATATTTAAAATTATCGAATTATACAATCTGTTTTATAATACTTGTAATTTTGGCTGAAACTTTGCAAACACATTATTTTTCCATATTTCTACTGATCATTTTCATGAAAAAGTATTTTCGAGACGCATTATCCTTAGGACATTTTCAGTGTTGAAGTATCAGATTGTCCATAGTCTTGTTTATATAAGAGATGTGATATAATAATTGGTTTGTTGACATGTAAATCACATCAAAGTCTACTGGTCTATAATACTTTGTAATCATATCGTAGACATCCAAACTTAAGAATTTAAATCGATAAGCCTTCATGTTTTGCCTAAAAGAAAATACTAGTATTTACAAGATGATCGATCTTATAAATATTTAAAAGATCGATGATAGTCAAGATATTAAGACATAATAATTTGAGCTAAAACATTCAGATCGGAAATAAACTTTATTTCTTTTTAAAGATTTGCATCATATGATCTGTAAATGATAGTTTATCAATAATCAAATATTATGGTAGCCAGTTTTTGATTTGCCACAAATTACTATCTGTCTAGGCATATACAGTCAACATTTACTCATACACACAAAAGAATTTCTTCTTCGTGAATAATGCTTACTAATAACAATCTGTATCATATGGCAAAATAATGTTCAGTATTTATTTTAATAAAATGATTAAATACTATTTCTTTTTATCTACAGTCGAGAATTTCAAATATTTAGACAAACAAGGGACTGAATCATATGAAGAAAAAAAAAGTAATCGCGTAATTTGTGATTAATGTTTGTTTTTTTTAAGTTTTGCAAACGTACCTTTCAGTTTTAAAACATTATTTTTAAACATACAATGAAAACATCTGTTGATACGTGCGTTCATTATTTTTAGGCAAGCAGGTGCATTATCTTTCATTTGATTTGTTCTGTCGTTTATGTAGCAGTCCACGTGTCATGTTCTTCTATATTTAGATTTAGAATTGATGCTATGCTTTTAATAAGAATTTACTTTACTTCATGATTTTAACCTTACATGGTGAATTTTATGTTAAATTTTCTTTGATAAAGAGGTTAATGTGTTTCTCAATATATGTCACTGTCACAGATCTGTTATGCAAGTTTCTTTCAAATGTTTATCACTTAAACGTTTTACATGAATACTTTTTCCTGTTCTATTCAAAAAGATGATATATTAAGTCATTCTTGCTTCCTGTTACAATCAGCGCTGTTCCTTACTAAAACATAATAATGTTAGCTCTAATTATACCGGTATATAGCTCAGGATTAAATGATTATCTTCAGAAACAAATAACATGCTAAGTTTTAACTGTTTAAAGTCACATTTACTCTTAAAAGAAAAATAAGTCGATTTGATTTTTCTTTTTGCAGTTCTCAGTACTAAATATAGGCTTCTCTAGTATCTGACACATCTGTTTCATACTCCGATATTTTACTATAAAAAGACACTAATGGCAATCTAACAACCAAGCTCTATGACAAACGTGATGACTTTTACTTTTCTATGGTTAACTTTCCTTACCTATGCAGCAATATACCTTCATCACCTGCATACGGAGTTTACATATCTCAGTTGATTCGATACGCTAGAGCATGCTCTACGTATGAACAATTTCTAAAACGAGGTAAATCATTGACAAACAAGTTGATGAAACAAGACTATCAGCAGTCTCGTTTAAAGTCATCATTTCGTAAGTTTCATGGTCGATACCATGAACTTGTCAGCAAATAAATTTATCATTGAGTCAAATACTGGCAGACGTTTTTCATACTAATTGTAAGTCCATTATTTATACACTGAATTGACGACGGATTTTTACGTTATTTCCCGATCAGGACAAGGAGCACACGACGGATGTGACCGGTCGGCAAGAAATGCTCACTCCTCTATGGCACCTGATCCCACCTCTGATGTTTTGGAGATCTGTGTTTGCTCTGCTCTTATTTTTTATTGTTTGATGGACTTTGATATTGAATACTGTTCGTTATCTCCATATCCTTCATAATATTAAAACCATTAATTTTTTAATATCTGAAACACGTTTCTTCTCCTTATATAAGATATAATAAAATAATATCATTCAAAGGATTGATTTTTTAAAAAATTTTGCAAAATTTTATTCTAAATAAATATAAATGGAAACCCAACAAAGATTAATTATAATAAAAAAAACATAGAAGGCGTTAATGAAAAAAAACCTTGTTGACTGATAAAGTGAGGGGAAAGATGCAAAATATTTGTCAATTCTAAATTTGTGTATATTGTATAAATTTTGTATATTGGATAAATTTTTAATTCTGCGAAAGCAAATATCGAATGTAGGGAATGCAGCAGCTGCTTGTTGGAAAGAAGATATAAGCTAACTTTAAAAACATTGTGTTCGATCAAAGTAAAATTATTGTCAACCTAAGAGTTCTACTGATTCTGTTTTATCCCAGAACGACCAACATATTTCACTGAAAGGAATGGGAAGTCATCTCTTGAACATTGCATATTTTTTCATGTTTTGTTCAATAATCCATTCCTTTTTTTCTGTTACAATCAGCCATGGTTCTTATTAAATAGATATACAGTTAATGGCTCTTAATATATATAATTTGAAGCAAGAAAACTTTTCTTAAAATTATGTACTATTAGCGCTTCACTTAGGGACGGAAATTGTGCTATAGTGATACTAAATTGAACTACGTTCATCATTTATTGAACATGTAATGGTTATTTAAGAAATATGTTATACTCCTGAAGAGAAGCAGTTTCCTCAGTGTTAGGACACACAGTTTTCTTTTCATATAATCAATAGCACATTAAACGGCTTTGGACTTATTTTAAAGAGAATTTAAAAAACTGTTAAGTTTATTCCCCACAACATTAAATATTAAATAAACTAATACTATAATAAAAATTAAGAGAACGGACAAGCTTCATTAAAAATATATTTTTTTTACCAGATGTAACAAAAGTTTTCACGAGTTTGTGCATAAATGTTGTAAAACCAGCACTTAGAAGACATAAAAACATCAGAAACTCCAATATTGCGTACATAAAGACATAACCATGTATGCTCATTCATAAAATCGTGTCACATCAAGGCATGTTGACCAGATGATTAATTTAAGAATCATTCAATGTAATAAAAGTTATTTTCGGTTAATTGGTTGTCTAGTTATATTTGTAAATTTAGAGCAAGCATAAATCAAAGAAAAAAATATCTGTCATTTGAATTGTTTTTAAAGGTTGTGAGTGATTCATAAAGTTAATGGACTCGTATCTTAGCATTTTTTGAAATGCATTTAAATGTTACAATAACCTCAGACTAAGGATATAATAGCATTAAGATTTTGATAAAATTGTAAATATCTTTGTGTATAGATCTAGATAAGGACCGGACTGCATGTCTTGCAAAGGGCTTCAAAACCGCGATTTAGGGTCAACTTCTCACTACAAGAGCAAATGCTTTATCCACTGCGCCACACTATCATTTGGAGTTTTAATACTTTATTTTCTGGAGGGTGTGAAGATATAAAAAAAACGGTGTTTTAAGAATTAAATTACCTTGATTTTACAATCCTGTTTTAATTTCTGTCTGGCAAGAAAACTTCTCGTGAGAAAGTTTGATAAAGTCAAAGTTTCATGAATACATGCATGTCAAAAAGACTAATTCCGCTTTAAAAACAATTTAACAGCATGCTTTAAGATATTACGGAATTTTATTTAAGAAATTAGTAATCAATACCTGTCAAAGTGCTAAGATTGTTATCTATAACAGAAAATAGAAATTACATAATTTCTTATGTTAATTTTGCACCTTTATTATACCCTGTAAAGTGTCATTCAATAAAATCTGCGACTAGAGTCCTCAATAATAAAACTTATCTGTGTGAGAAAATCTCGAAAAATATTGTCATAATTTATGATTCTGAATACATTAAAATTTCAAATTCTTTAATAAAAACTCCTCCGAGATATTGAAATCAGAAGTCAGTACGAACTAAGTGAAAAAGACTCCGGACGAGTATTCTGACTAGAAGTATTGTGAACTTACAATTATATATATTCCAAGTTTAAAATTATAACAAAGAGGCTCCGATTCAAATTTTCTATTGTACATAATCTTAATGCTTTGTTGATATATAACGTTAAGCCTTAAACTTAAACTCACTGAAAGCCTTTGTTTATTGCATTGCATGTTTGCATATTTGCAGCTCTCTATCGGCAAGTGGTGGCGTCTCAATTTTAGTAAAACAAAATCGAGATGGACGTTAATCAATAAATAAGAAACAAATTTGCAACACCATGTCTGCTAAATAATACACTTAGATTGAAGTGTCTTTAATAGTAAGTATTTCAGCTCAACACTAGGAAGACAATTTCGTGATACATGATACATGTAAAATTTAACACTGAACGTTTTTATATATATCTTGTTGGTCCAACATTTTCTCATTTATTTACTAATTATTATAAACATATGTTGCATTTTTATTATTTAAATTTCATATTTTAGGTGATTATCATTTGTTAGTTTGAACTTTAAGCTAGATTTCTTGTACATGAAATTTTCAGGCAAACTTCATGCTTCACTTCAGTTTGTACTTGTACTGTGTCAAGTTTCCTGTTCTGTATATTCTTCTTTATTTGACACCATAACATTACAATTAACATGACAACCTGACCACTGAAAATATCTTTTTATCTGTTGACTGATTTCAAAATTAATTATCTGGTCAACATGACTTGATGTGACACGAGTTTTTTTGAATGAGTGTACATGAAATCGTCATTACTGACGCAACACATAAAACATTGATGTTTTAATGTCTTAATTTGATGGATTTACAGCTAACCAGTCACCAGTCTTTTGTAAAATGCTCGGAAAATGCAAATTATTTTAAGTTTAATCATCTGATTATTTTTTTTTAAATCGTTTTTATCAGCTTATTTAAATTCATATTTGTATATTTTGGAGATCAGGTTTCCTACAATATGTTGGTATTCCCATGCCCTTAGGTAGAATTAATTTACAAACAACCCTTCTAAATGAAATTTTAAAAATTGATGTGGCCTTCAAATCGAAATATAAATATGCCATCGACATATTATCAATAAACAATAGTTACTTCCATTCATATATTAACTCTATATACCCCAGTTAACTTGAAATTAAAGATAACACGGAGTCTGACACATCTGGGTTTTTTTTGGTGTTTTACTGGGGGAAAATGTTAATCTTTATCCAAAAACAAACATTAGCTTCCCGAATTATGTAGCAATACACTGTATAGCAATAATATATCACCTAAATAAGAGTTTATATATTCTAAGGGATTCGATACGCAAAACATACTTTACGTTAAGCTTTCTAAAAACAGGCAAGTTATTGATAAACAAGTTGATGAAACAAGAATATCAATAGTGTTGTTTGAATTTATAGTTCCTCAACTTCTATAGCCGAAACTTAGCAAATACAATTATTATGTCGAATGCTGTCTGACGTTTGTCATACTTCTTTACAAATTAATCATGACAAGTTGCATAAGGCGAATGAGAACGGTCGACTTGGATAATTATCCTCCAGGGTACCTAATCCCACCTCGGATGTTTAAGAGGTCCTTGTTTTGAATGCTATATAGATTTGAATTTATTCTTTTTATAAGACATGATTACTGCTCGTTATCTAATATATTTTATACTGTTTTCAAAATAATAAGAAAATGGCTTTAACAGTAAGATTAATGTTTTGAAAAGCAATTGCATTGTATATAGAAATTTGAAAAGAATGTTTTAGACAAAAATTTTTTTTTTTTACATATACAGAATATTTTCAGTCGACATGAAAGCACAGACTAAACTTACAAAATATATGAAGAACTGAGTGAACATACTATTGGAATTACTAGAAGTGCTAAAAGAAGTATCTTGTTCTATCATACAATTTTGAAAGAATGGTATGTTGATTGCAATTTTTTTTCGTTTTCTACTGACATGTAAAAGCCTAATTCAACAATTTTATGAATATTTACATGTTGGAGAAATTTTTATTTGTTTTTATTTGTTTGTTTATTTCACTGATACGTAGACGCCATCATCATCGCCTGCAACTTCAGAGCTGTGTTTGTCACTTAAAGCATTTTTTCTGCACCTATTCCAACAAGAGATCTCAATTTACACAGATTCATCCGAAGAACATCAACATTAATTTCAGTTTATAGTTTTTATACAATTTTTACTGATTTTGAATTTGTAGGAAAGGAAAAGCATATAGATGTATGTATTTTGGAGACAGTATTTCCACAAATATAGCATATAAATGAACGTAATTGTTTGTCAAGCAAATTTTTGTTATGAAACTTTAAGTTTTTCTTTTACTTTTGATTTCAGAAGAATCTCTAGCAAACATTATTTAAACATCAGTTTTAGTAATAAATTAAAAAAAATTAACCATCCACGATTGTGTATAAAATTTACATGTATATTCCCATATGTTTTGGAATAGAGAAATTAATATTAAAAAAGCATTTTTTTCAGTAACAGATAGGATCGTTGTTATTTTATTTTTCATTTAAGACGTGTAAAATCTGCCACCTTCAAAGGGTTATAAAGTTTCGGATATGTCAGGGGTTAATGGAGAAAAAAAATTCAAGCGAGGTACCAACTTTGATCGTGATTTGTCTCAAACAGTATGCTCTGTTAATATACATATAATATCAATTATCATTAACCATATTAAAACCACACTACTAACAATAGTTCAGAGAAAAAAACATCTCAAATGTGTTTATATTACCTAAAATATCAATGAAAGGTAGCTACACAACAGTCAGTCAGCACTCACTGCAGCTGCTCGAGTTACAATGGTTTGTAAAGGAAACCTTAGCTGATCCCCACCCGCAAGACAGATTTTTTTGAAGATTTTGTGACATTTTTGTGCAGCTTTAGACAAACAATTCTTAAGACCACCCATTACTTTAGAAAATAAGTTTTCAGAACATATAAAAGGAATTGTGGTGCCCGCTCCATCAAGGGAATTGTACTATTTGATTTTTTTTTATAATACTCGTAGTATAATACTAAATTATAACATACTGGATCCTTGACTATCGAGGGCAAAGGTACGTTCTGAGGATGAATGAATACTTATCGTTGTCTTTCTTTTTGACATCGACAATTGAATTTTTATGATAAAAGTATCTAGGATTATCCGGATATATCGATATTTTATACTGGAACATTAATTAAATCATTCTCCCGAGGCTTACAGGTGTCCCTTCATTGTATGACAAGTTGACATAATTCTTATAAATCAACAAGTACCTCTTAAGCTATTAGACCTTATACAAATTGACAATTGCATAAAGAAACCATACTTTAACCCAGGAATATGTTTTGTTGCCCGCAGGAGTAAAGCTAATAAAATCTTTACACTTGTTATATGTATAGGACAGTTTATATTTTTCAATAAAATTAAATATCTAAATTAATCTAATTTAGCACTGATGGATCGTTTTAAAAAAATATTATGCAAAGTTAATGTTGTTAGATGTTTCCATTAAAATTGTTTTGAACTGTTATGTTACGTACCATTTATTTCATCTACAAAATTTAATATTTTACTAAAAGCAGTTGAATTTTTATGACAAAATTATAACATTTGGTAGGAAACATCAGTTACACAGACATATCTATGCATCAATAAAATGATAACATTGATAGATGGTCAATGGGATTTTTTAGGGATTAGAAAAGAACATATCAGCATGACTTTACAGATGCTTTATGGAATATTCCAATCACCAACAATGATTTTTACCCTATAACTATCCAGAGCTATAAAAATATGTTCATTCGTATTCGTTTCATATCTGGATGGAGGCTTAAATAGCAAAACAAATTTCCGGATTTCGACATATTTATGATGATCTGTAAATCCAATGATGAATGTGTAGGTCAATAAGATTCGAAATGACTATAGATCAAAGGTGATGAGCTACTCAAATAAGATTTCTTTCAGTGCAATATATTAATAATATCAGCATGTGGGCACTTCAGAGGATTGAATACCGTGATATTTTAACTTTAGGTTCTTCTGCTTAGCAACGAATACACACGTTCCTGTTTGTGAAAAAATTCACAAAGACAATACGACTTTGGATGGCTTTAATGAAGGCTTAAAATGCACTTTGAATTATTCTTACAAGTCATTTTTCAAGAGTTAACAAGTGCACAGTATTAAACTTTTATGGATCCCCTTTATAAACTCTCTCTCTCTCTCTCTCTCTCTCTCTCTCTCTCTCTCTCTCTCTCTCCTAGTTTCTAAGAAATATCAATAACTGAAAATTTAGATAAAAAGGATGAAGATAACGAACAGTGATCAATTTAGAAATTCTATAGTCAATACAAAGCTGTAACATGGGCATAAAACAGACCCTTAGATATTCCAGAAGTATGATCTCCCATAGCGTAGTGGGAGTAAGCTTCCCCTGTCGACCGATCACACCCGTTGAGAACCCTATGAACTGATCTGGTAGAGAAACGTTCCGAAGTCATATTCTGTTTTAAAAAAAAAAGACTTTGCAATTGGTATGGAACAGGACAGCAAAAATACGGCCCATTAATACGTTGTATTTGCTAATTAAATCATTAAAATGACCATAGAGTTTACGAAAGGCTGACTTAAAAAAGATGTTGAAACCCTTGTAACACCAACTTATCATACAGTAACCTGTCTCGGTTTAAAAACTAATCGTACTCTGAATATGATGTTAAGTATCGATTAAGGGGGGAAATAAATATTCTATGAAGGTGATATCGGGATATTATTTCAAAAAGAAGGCTGGTAATCAATATGGTAAAATCATCTCGTTTGTATCGCTGATTTTTTTTAAAAACTCTTAACAAAATCCCCTATATGGACAGGAAATATTCTTTGGCTTTATCAATTTTTACCATTTTACCGCATTTTCTGGGTGTAGATTTTTTGTGTTTCTAAATACATTTTCAATTCAGGGGTGACCCCTTAAATTGGTAGGTCACGCATGCGCCGATAAGGAAAATTTAATGACTGGATATATAGGATATTCATACTTTTAAAAACCTAAAAATTCTTGTAATATTGTACTATAGAGTAATAACAAGAGTGTTTCATCTTTTTGTACAGCGTCTCCATATGAGTGAAAAATTCTCGAGAGGGACGTTAAACAACACTCAATCAATCGATCTTCTTTGTGCATGTACATCGTCTTTGACAAGTCTTGAAGTGAAACATAGATTCCGAAAAACAAGAATGTCATCCTTTTGATCAATTTATAAATACATTTTTACAAATTACAAATAATTTATACATGTTAAATATACAATTGTATACAAGTATTTCCAATAGCATACAGAAGGATGAGAACATGGACATGGGGAGGTATTCATTAGCAACTGGAAGAAGCCTGCCTGAGCTTAAATAATGTCAGGATTTATTAAAATATAGGAGACAGTTAAGCTTTTATAATCACATTTATGCAATTTATAGTAAAGATAGAAAGCCTCTTTGATTTGCAGACTAAAGTCATAGAGTTTGATACGGGTATTTTAGATATTCTAAACCAACAACATTAAATTTCTGCAAGGCTGTGCGGATCTTTTTTTCAGACATGGTGTCCTTTTCATATATTAAGTGAACTGCAAATTTCTTACCAAGCAAAGAAAGTTTTATGAAACTACCTGGATATTTTTTAATATTAATGAAATTTAATGGCTTCCAGATTGATGTGAAAGTTTTACAACCGACTTGGCAATTTGTTGAGTGTTAAAAAGATAAGCTTTCATGAATAATTCATACGTCCTAAGCGATATGTGCTAAATTCTTTAGGTATCTTTGCTTTTGAAAGGCAATAAATTGTCTGGCAAAGAATTATCAATAATTAAATAATAAAAAACCAGAAACGGTGTCTTATGTTAACATATTCGAGTGTATCATGTAGAATTTTTAGTGCTCATAAATCCGTAGATTTTATAACCTGCTTAATAACAAAAGTTTCACTGTAAACGATTTGCATAAAATTGCTTCTCAGCCTATATAAGAGGATATTGGATTCGCCGGTGAATTGTGCAAAAAAGGAAGGCTTGCAATACACGAAGGCAACTTAGACAATGTATAGCTTTGGCACAGACATGTTAACTGAGAAGATAATGAAATTGTATTATAAACATTATTGAGATGCTTTAAAAAGAGTCCAGTGTTTTCCAAAACGTGCTAATTGATAAGTATAATTTAGTATGTGAAATAAATGATTATTTGCAGTTCAAATAGTGCATTCGTCGATAGAAATCTATTTAACATTTAGGTTTGCTTTCGAAACTTAACAATCGTTTTGTAGTTAAGGGAATCAATTAATTAGGTCTTCATGTGATTTAAATTATTTAATTACAATGGTACAGATGTATAACCTGCAACTTTTCAGAATAATGACACAGAAATAGCCCTTGAGATCATTAAATTCCATATACATGTATACTTTCAAAATAATTTTCTTTACTTTTTTCAATATGTAAAGAAATTTGAAAGTCGAAGAGATTTTGGTGAAAACATTATAATTGACTACGAAAAAGAACATAATTTTGGACAACGTCAATTCTCTAAAATTATCTTTTGAGAGTTTAACACTTGCTTCATTGTCCTTCTTACCAAAGAAAATCCAACCGTAGCATAAAATGTAATGGTACGCTAACGCGGTAAATATCTGAACAATTGAGATTTATTTTGTAATGGGTGACGTTTATGTCCGCCAAATGCCTACCTGATTTCAGCCCTCAGTCATTTATAATTGGTAAATTGAAAGACGTACACTGAAGAGAGTCAAATAACCTTAAACAGAAGACGGGTCTTTAGTCGTGTAGAAAATCTTCAAATAATCTTAGATAGAACACACACGTGCCGAATAATTATTCCTTGCTCCTCGATTTTTACTTGATTCTTAAACTGCACTATAAAAGAATGCAATATAGTCAGGAAATTTAAAACACGTATACAATGTTCCAGTTAATAAAATGAAAATTGATGTAATAATTTCAAAATAGTTTAGTATTTCTTGCATGTTGTGATAAAATTGTTTTTAATTTAATGGAATTATATAGAGATGTGTTTAACATTCTTGAATTCTACTCATGAGGTGCAAGTCAAAAGGGGTTTTAAAACAATCCATGGAAATCAATGTAATCATTGATTTTCTTCCCAAATGATTCAATACACAAGAGCATGCTCTACGTATGAACAATTTTTAAAACAGCGTAAGTTACTGAGCAACTGATGAAACAAGAATATCAACAGTCTCGTTTTAAAGAGGCTGGGTGGTCGTGGCATATTTCGATCTACTTTAGAAAAAGAGCTCCATATAAAGATATACAAAAATGATCAAATTTTAAAACTAATATGTATGAATTTTTTCTTTGTCAAACGATAGTTTACAGCTAAAGATATCATATCTAATAATTTAAGCTATATCTGGTGGTTAATTTGTTGTTAATTTGTTGACCCCCAGCCTCCTTAAGTCAACATTTCGAAAATTCTTCTGTCGATATAACGACCTAATCAGCAAATACAATCTATTATTAAATAAAATGCTGACTCACTTTTTTCAAATCAATTGTTAGGTCATCATATAAATCTGAATTGTTGACGGAATTTTCCGTCATTACCCTATCACCGGTTGGTTGTGAATACTCACTCCTCTATGGCACCTGATCCCAACTTTGATGTTTTAGAGGTCCATGTTTGCTATACTTTTGATTTGTGATGTTTGAATGGACTTTTGAGATGGAATACTGTTTGTTTTCCCAAATATTTCATTCCTTCATTAAAAATCTTTCACAGCTATCGAATTCAATATAAAGTACATGTAGGACTTAGAGGCATGGATTTTTCTCTGTCATTTGGGATGAAGTTCTCTATGTCTTTAAAATGTCAGGAATTCAAATATAAAATTTATTGCATAATTGCAGGTGATTTTGGATATACGCAATATTTTAAACGTCTTAAACTTTTGTTATTTTTATCCCCTAAGAGATTTCAAGAACTTGTTTCTGTTCAACCAGTAATTCTGTGTACTCACAAACTGTCACGAATTTCAAAATCGTTGCACTGGATGCAAGGCTAGATTTTCGACTCTTCCAGAAGTGCATGTACAAGACAATGAAACAGATGCCAAACATTTCAAGGCTTAAATCCAGCCTTTTATGGACAAGAAATTCTTAAGTTTATTAAATATTCATTGTTTCGTTTATCAAATACAGATTATACACGAAAAATAATTCGTTAATTTGTGAATACTGACAACAGTTACTTATTGGATAGCTTTGTCACATTGATAAATAAAAGCTTATTAATAAGTAGCAATAGATTAATCAAATGAACACAGAGCATTGAAAACGGACACTTATCGTGATAATTAAGTGATCTTCAATAATTTTAGTGCTTGTTAGAGTAACAAATTTATTGATTAAAAGAAAACTTCTTCCCGAGAATTCAAAACGTTTGAAAATACCTATTTCAAAATAATGTATGAAGTTTAAGCTATACAAGATTAAAACTAGATTTTAAAAGGTAAAAACAATACCGAAAACAAAACACACTTGGTACTTGAATATGATGATCTTTGTTTACCATTTTCTTTCAATATGCCGTGGACTATGACGTTATGTTTTTTTCCAGTGGGTGGGGTCCGTTCTTCATGTATCATGATCATTTCAAGTGAAGGTCTTAATTGCTGTGCTGTACCTAGTAGACTGATTTTTTAGACAGATAACTCAATTTGAAATTAAATCACCTTGTTTATTAAGGCAGTGTTCAGGAGAAATAAAAGCTTAACAATGTTTTCCGATTGTCCAAAAGTTCTTAAACATGGTTTTTGATTATCATAATCTGATCTTGATTTGATGTCCGCATATCATTTCAAGAACATGTATGAGTGTACTTGTTTTCCTCAAGTGGGTGCCATATATCTAGATAGGAATAAAATACAAAATCTTACGTTACGTAATAGGTGAGAACTAATGCTTGTTCATGATCAAGTTCCCTTATGGTGTGAAAGTAATCTGTTCCATCGCCAAGGAGGGGCCAATGTATTTTACGCCTTACACAGAAATAGTTTAATTTGAGCCCAAGGTATGATAAGAGAGAGAGCAAAGGCTTCTTAAACAACTATGATATAAATATATTTGTACAGAGAGTTCTTTCTGAACGTTATACCGGGGTAATTAACCCAGAGAAGAAATTACGATAGTAAACAATACAAAATTCATTTTTGACAAATTATTCTGGATATAGAGCTACCTTAATATCACATTTCAGATAAACATGATGCGCTGTGCATTTTAGATATCGATCAGGAACAGGAATTTATTGCTTATCAATGATTTCTTTGTTAAATTATTGACATATAAATGCACAGAACAGAAATATGACTATTTTTGTAGGCAGAAGTTTTGGATATCATTTACTTTGTTGATAGAATTACTGAAAAGTTGATAAACACTTATCATATCAGCTATCCATAAACCACTTAACATACGGCTTATTTCATCTGGTACAGTGTTGTCATTTTAGCAACTTTGACATTGAGTGTCCTGTTGACTCTGTACCCAAAAGTAGATATGTTTCAAATGGGTACGTGTTTAGCCTGTAAGGTTGTCTTCATTTAACATCTGTTTAGAACAAAATTGTTTCCCTATTGACTTCAACAGTAGTCGTTTTGGCAACTGACAATATATACGTCAATCAATGGGGAGGGGGAAAATAAATGGATTTTTTATAGATATCATAGAAATTTTCTATAATTGTGTTCTTTGTAATTTATGTATGAAAATTTGTTCTCATTCAGAGTAACTTTCTTTTGAAATACTTGCCACTAAGGGCCTTTGAGCAGTTGTGTTTTTTTTTTTCATGCTAACACCAACTAGGTTGAATTTTGGCTGTCATACCAATTGTTAGGTCTTTGTTTTTTATGTTGAATTGACTACGGAGAGTTCCGTCTATCTGATCAAGAAATAGGGCGCATGGCTGATGTGGCGGTCAACAGGGGATGCTTCCCCTTCCTAGGCACCTGATCTCACCTACAGAATTCCCAGGGGTCCGTGTTTTATGCCCTGCTCACATATCTGTTTATATGTTAATGGATTATTGATATCAATTACTGTTCGTTATCTTTTACCTTTTACATGACATATGAATAGATAAGGAATGTGAACTTTTGGTCAAGCATCCACCTCCCTTCCACATATATACATATATGAGGGCTAAAATAGACGTTGCCTGCTGCCCATTTCCATTCACTGTGAATAAAATTTTGCATTAATAAAAAATATTCATATATTTTTATATATATCCATAAATTAATAATTGTAAGAAAAGTTTCATAAAAGCACATTCTTTGAACACAAACCACCGGTACATATAGATATTGATGCCCCTGGATAAACTAAATATTGCTTTACTTATCTTAGATATTTAAATTGTTTTATATTGCTCGTTGAATGTAGCAAAACCCCAAATCTTCGATTAGGGGGGCATTTTTATACGAAGATCTACAATCAACGAAAGATAACTCTTAAAAACACATATGAGGAGTGAGCAAAAAATGCAACAGAACGTAAGTAAACTACTATTTTTTTAATTCTAAATTTCTATTTTATTTAAATTTGACATCTAATATTTTATGAAAATAATTCTTTAAAAATTATAATTATTTTTTAAGTGTCTTTATTGTGACGTCACATTAAAAACCATTGCTTCTTCATCTAATGTAGTTGACGTGTCTTTATTGTGACGTCACAATAGAAACATTTGTTTCTTCATCCTAATCACAAAAGTGTTGTGGTAAGAATCAAACTGATTCTACTTATTGTGATATAGCATTTGCTGTGCCTTTTACTTTATATTATAGCTTTGATTATTTAACCTTACAGATTTGGAAGCCTTTTTAAAACATCAGTTATTGAATATTTCTGATTTTTGGACGAAACACATCTCTGTTTTCTTTAGTTGGATATATCTGAGATATCAGATCAAGGTAAGATTTGATTTTTATTTTGCTGTCTCAATAATCAATATTAAATAATTTTTAAAATACTTGACAACTCGGGGCATGTGAAATCTCGTAAGTTTCCTATCTTGATTGTCATTATCTGACTTAACTCGTTCATACACAAAGAAAATTTTGATCTTACATATTGAGTTGTTATTCCAATTCTTCTGTTTCTTTTGTGTGTAGATTTCCTGAAATAATTGGTAGGTCAGAATGGATCAGTCTACTAGTATTGGTCCGTCTGTGGATAAGTCTCATTCAGGGGATGCTATGGTATGTAAAAGTACCACTTGTCTTTGATATACATGTATCAACATTGTAGAATCTTAGTACCGTTAATTCTGAGAGAAATGTTATTGTGACACCTGTTAAATATTTCATTTACAAATTATCCATGCACACTGGATAAAAATACCATTATGTCATTAAAACAACAATGCTTATAATCAAAAAGCAATGACGTCATTTTATTTTCAACTAAAGACTAAAAATGTAAAATTTTGTCTTTTAAAATATTGGGCGATTAGACACGTTTTTAGATGCTTTTTAATGTGCTTTTCTTTTTTCATTCTAACAAGATACGCTTTAAAACTTTTGTTTGTGACGCGGCAACACCCCTTATGTCTAATGTTTCACATGTCTATAAAATTAATCCAATAAAAAATTATTAAATGAAACTGAGTTTTGATTGGATTTATTTTTATCCGTCTTTTGATACATTATATTTGATAATATGACGCCTAATATCACAGATATGGACACAGTGAAATTACTTTTGGATCAACCCTCTTAATGGGATTGAATTATTAAACAAAAAAATTCGTGTCATTTATGAAAACTTATTACCTTTTATACCTTTAATTTACTTAAAACATTATTGATAACAGCAAAATGAAGAAGACGAGAAAGACAGTCCTCCTCCGAAGAAGGAACTTGTATGAACACAACAGACAAACGATAACTCAATTATTAGTTGTTTTTTTTTTTCAAAATAATTTCAATTTTGTTTCTAAATATCATGCATGTCAAATATCAACTGATTAAAATTAGTCAATCTATTTTTGTACATACATATAAAGTATAAAGCTGATTCCATAAATTCTTTGTGGTCTAGGGTGCCAAAGCTTCCATGATGATTGTAATGGTGGAGCATGATGATACGGACGATGAAGAAGAAGATGACATTCCAAAAGAATTGGATCAGGCTGTGAGATAACTCATTTTTGATAGTCTTGTCCCTATCTTATTTTTTATTCCTATATAAAAATTGAAAGGCTTGTATACCAATAAAAAATTTAATTGTTTCAGACGCTGTCCAGGATGTGCATGCTCCCAGAAGAAATAGTCTTGAGAGAAAAGGTATTAATTAAAAATTACTTTATTTCTAATATACTAGTACCACAGCTATTTTTATGTAATCCTGCACATCTAATATTTATATTTCAGGCACGACGACTCTCCGAGAGAAGCATGAAGGAGGCTGAAGCCGAAGCTTTTCTAGAAGATGAGGTAAATTATGTGAAAGTTCGATAACTGATTTTCTCATTTTTGTCTGCTCTACATGTAATTTATGGACAAATAGCACAAACAAATATAAACAGAGATGCCTTGAATGATATGCATTTTTGACTTGTTTTTGTTGTAAATAATGTTTCTATGATGTTCAGATTTCTACTTTTTCTATCTGCAATCAATGTACATGTATGTATTAATGTATTAATTTAATATATTTTTTTGTCACCTAAAATACCATTATTGTTAAGCTGAGAATGAAAAATTAAAAATTTTTTAACCTTATTTATTTTACCCAAATAATTGTTACTTAAGTTGTTTGTATTAACATACTTTCAATGTAATAAATTTAAGGTACACAATTTTAACTAAATCATTAAAATGTTAGTTTTGTTTTTTACAGTAACTTTGTTTTATTTATTATTTTAATTTACTGACATTGAAAAGTTCTTCATTTACAGACCAAGAGAATGTCTTTGATTGCCGTTTATTCGGCATTTTCTGCCGCAGTATCAGAAGAGATTTGCCCAGCTAAACGCAAGGTAAAATACAGTGTAGAATTTTTGACTATGAATTACTTAATAAAATATATTTGTTCACCCTTTTCTCGGCTATTGAGCAAATTAATTTAAACCTATTATTTTTTTATTTCAGCCCAAATTCTTCAGGAGAGTTTTTTCTTGTTGTTTTTCCTGTTTTGGAAGAAGAAATCGTTAATTTTTTGTGTATTGTATTTTAGTTGGTATTTTTGTAATAAAATATTGAAACTTTTGTAATTGTTATTCTCAATGAAAATTTCAAATGAAGAAAAGAAGAAACAACAACAACGTTAAAAAAAATCAACTTCATAGCTTTTTATTTGTGGAAAATTGAAATGGACATTTTTTGCACAAAAAAAATTACATCAACCTTGCTAATCATTATAAACCTTATATATATTTAAATTGCAGAATACTAGTATTTCATCAAGAAACACAAAAAAACATTTTTTCCAAAGAAAAAAAAAAGAATGATGCACAGCATCTGAACAATTTATAAACCAGAAGTCTCTGTCGAGACTGAAGCTCTACTGGTATTTACTTATAATAAAGAAAGAGAAAAGTAGCAGTTGGGATATAAAACTTTACAAAAGCAATAAATAGAATAATGACAAATACCGATACACAGAATTATGTATCTTAGTATAGTCTACTTGTGTGCCAAGTTATATTGAAATCAGACCAAAACTGTAGGAGGAGTAGCATTTTAAATGTATTTCAAAGAAATTTCTTTTTTAAGTAACAACAGCAACACCATTCATTGAAACAAAAACCTATCTACAGAATTATGTATCTTAGTGTAGTCTACTTGTGTGCCAAGTTATATTGAAATCAGACCAAAACTGTACGAGGAATAGCATTTTGAATGTTTTTCACAGAAATTTCTACTTTTAGTAACAACGGCAACACCGTTCATCGAAATCAAAAACCGATACATAAAATTATGTATCTTTGTGTAGTCTACTTGTATGCCAAGTTATATTGAAATCAGATTAAAACTGTAGGAGGAGTAGCATTTTGAATGATTTTCACAAATTTTTCTATTTTTAGTAACAACAGCAACACCGTTCATCGAAATCAAAAAGCGATAAACAGAATAATGTATCTTAGTGTAGTCTACTTGTGTGCCAAGTTATATTGAAATCAGACCAAAACTGTATGAGGAATAGCATTTTGAATGTTTTTCACAGAAATTTCTACTTTTAGTAACAACGGCAACACCGTTCATCGAAATCAAAAACCGATACACAAAATTATGTATCTTTGTGTAGTCTACTTGTATGCCAAGTTATACTGAAATCAGATTAAAACTGTAGGAGGAGTAGCATTTTGATTGATTTTCACAATTTTTTTTCTATTTTTAGTAACAACGGCAACACCGTTCTTTGAAATCAAAAACCAATACACAAAATTATGTATCTTAGTGTAGTTTACTTGTGTGCCAAGTCATATTGAAATCAGACCAAAACTGTAGGAGGAGTAGCATTTTGAAAAATTGTTTACAGACGGACAGACGGACGGACGACGGACGCATAACTATCGCATAAGCTCTTCTGGTCTCTGACCAGTAGAGCTAAAAATTTGATATAAGAAACTTATCACAGAAAATCCATCATATCCAGTCACGTGCAAAGTTACGGGTTCTTTTTTACCACTGTATCACGTAATAATAGCGGGCAAGGAAGGAAGGGATAGACACCTTCTCCAGAAACATATTGGAACAAAGCTGCCTGGCAATCTGCAATTTTTAATTTAAAAAATTCCATTTGAGTGTTAAATTAATCCAAGTACTGCGATGTATAAAAGAAAATAAATGAATAAATAAGGATATTTCTAACAACAAAAACTGGAAGTCTATTTACCACAAAGCTGGTGGTAGTGCATTCCACAAAAATTCCCGATTTCGTTCCTCCTAAAATTGCATCTCCTTTAAAAAAGGAGACGGGAGAATACTTTGGAATGGACGTACAATCGCTCATTATCTGAATAAAAGTGTCATTATAATTTTTATGCAGTATGACGAAATTTTTAGACATAAAAGTTTAGGAAGCAAGCTACTTGTAAATCTACATTCAAAAAAAGCATAGATTTAAAAAGAAATTACCATTATCGTTTAAAATGAATATACAATGAAAATTGTGGCAGATACTGTATTTAGAAAATATTTGAGATTTAAATTTTATTATCAGTCGTGCTTACATGCGCTTGGCGTTTCCATTTTTTCACTTCCGGTGCCTTGCAGTACGCCATAACAACCCCCTCCTCGTCTGCTATGGCGGAGTTTGGACAATGGCGGGAATCTGCATTGAAGACGGTGGACATCTGGGCGATACCTTTCTCAAGTCGAACTCCGTCACAAGTACCTAAATATGTTTGATTTAAGGAATCACTGTCTAGTAAGTACATGTATAGTATGCCTAATTTACATTCCGGTAGAATTATTAAGAAATCAACTTCGCTAACTTTCAAAGAGTTATCACAGAGAAAAAAAATTAGAAATGGAAATATAATGTAATTTTCATGCTTTTTTCAAAACAATGATTCAATAGTTGATTAATATACAACCATAGCCATGAAAGTTTGAACTTTTAAACATTAAAAAAAATCATGCATCTATAAGTCATGAAAGAAGATAATTTACTGCTTTGAATAGGTTTAATCGGTAGAATAGGGACTGTTGGGAGTGTGACCCAGACTATCGGACGTGGTGTTGGTTGTGGGGTAGAATGAGGAATAGCTGGGGTAGGGAGAACCAAGCCTGTATAAATATCAAAGTTAACAAAACAGTTTCATTGCAATGCATTTCTTTTAAAATTAGATAATCACTTTAACATATACTTCACCGTAAAATTTTATGCTTCAAATCAAAACCTGATTGAGGTACCTGCATTCCTCAGCATATTAGAAGCATGTACGTCAATCAGTTACAAACATCGTCTTTGAGAGTAAAATATTTAAAATAAATTCAATAAAATATTTACCAAAAAAAAGAGAACAAGATGAAATATGATATTTACAAGCGGTATTTTAATGAATGCATTCGTCAGTAAAAGTTCTTAAAATATGAGAAAGAGCTAAATCCCAGATAAAAGGTTACAAGGATTCCATGATACACCTTGTTCTACATAATAAAGTTCCTGTATAACATTCAATTTATACCTACCTGGTATAGCTCCAATGTGATGAACACACTTGGTAGACTTCACTATATTCTCTGGAAGGAACAAAAAACAAAAAATGAAATAGTTTGAAGGCCAAGTTTTTTGCTGCAAATAACTAATATTGGTTAAGAACTAGTTTGAATGATAGAACTTTATGAATAATTAAATATGCCATTGTACCCAATGTGTGTCTATTGTATATTAACCCTGGTTCTTCACTGGAAAAGGTTGTAAGTGCAAATACGTGTACAATGTATAGCCTTTGTCTAATTACTTCCACCTATGCAACACTTAAATTACATTCCAAACTACTATATACATACGGACGTTGAATGAGAGAGTTCCAGGACACTGCCTGTCCAGAAATCCTGAATCTTTTTGCATATAGCCAAGCTAAAAGGAAGAAAAGATAAGCATAATTCATTTGCAAAAGTAAGTTGTTCTGCGCTTTTTGAAGACGCTACTGAACTTTTGAAATACAGTAAAACTCGCTTATATGGAAATCGTAAATAAGAAAATCTTGCTTATAAGAAAGATATACCCGGTATGTTTTTGCCATTCTTCATATCAAATTGAACGATATCATTTAAGATATTAGGAATTTCGGTATATAATCTTTCCTTGTAAGCAGTTTTTACTGTAAAGAATATACATGTATGTGGTATAATAATAAATGCAATAATAAATCTAATTTTTAAAATAAGAGAACAAAGTTAACAATTAGACTTCAAACATTATGAGGAATTACTACATCAAAGAACTTACCTTGTTCAAATTATTGCTGTTGTAGTAAATGGCTACCCAGCCATCCGGAGCCTGTGCATTGAAAGCAGCTACACAATGGGGAGAGGATAGATCCACGTAATGGTCCGTGTTTTCTGGAGGATAGATGATTCCAATCACCTGACTGATCTGACTGGGGCATTCGTACAAAAAGGATCCGTAGGGATGCAAAAAGTTGCAAAAGCATAGAAAATTAGGTGATGCTCTCTGCAAAGTGGCCAGGGCAAATAGGAATAAAATTTTCATATCCATTTCGAATGTTTATGCATGCAGTTCCAAAAAGTCTTTTCTATTTAAAGAGACGACAGGCTTAAGATAGCTCACTGGAGATTTGTTACCAAACAACCCGGATCTTCCAAATCTCACGTAACGTCAAACAAGACTTCAAAAGGGGTCGACAGAAGAAGATTTGGAAACTTGGGTAAGAATTTGCACTAAGATACGGGCTAAATCTTGACCTTCTATCACCTATAATTTCCCTCTAGACAACCTGACTCCTGTGTGTCTGTGAATTTTAAATACAAAATTCCCCTGGAATTTCCGTATTTATACCATCTCCCAACTCATACTAGATTAATGATTTACTTTTGACCTTGGAAAAGATGGACCCAAAAGAATGCATGCACACTTATTACTTCATATAACCGATAGCGTCTCTATTCACCTCTAAATCGCAGTAAACATTCATACAAATAGTTCCTTATTGTTCCCCGCTTTCGCGAAAGCGAGGGGACATTAAATCTCATTAGTCTGTCAGTCTGTCCGTTCGTCACAAAAACTTTAACCTTGCCCATTACTTTAAATTAGTTGAGCTATGGCTTTCATATTTCACATCTTGTGATAAGACCTTTCTTAAGGTACCACCAAAATTGACCTTTTGACTTTGACCTTGGAGTTTGACCAACTTTTACACAAAAATTCCAAAATTTTGAACCGTAGATACTAGGACTTTTATTTTTCACATCTATATTCTTTGTGGCAAAACCTTCCATTGGATAACAACAACTTTGACCTTGACCTTGCAGATTTCCGTCCTTATGAAAAAAAATTAACCGTGGCCATAACTTTTGAACGGTAAGGGCTAGGGCTTTCATACTTCACATATGTAATCCTTGTGAAAAGACCTTTCACTGGATACCACAAACTATGATCATTTGACCTTGGAGTTTGACCTACTTTTTAAGAACAAACATTGATCATAACTTTTGAAAGGTTAGGGCTAGAGCTTTCATACTTCACATAATTTAATTCTTATGACAAGACTTTTCATTGGATATCAAGAACTATGACCCTTTGACCTTGGAGTTTGACCTACTTTTTAAAAACTTTAACTTTGGCAATAACTTTTGAACAGTTAGGGCTAGGGCTTTCATACTTCACATATGTAATCCTTGTGACAAGAACTTTCTTAAGAAACCAACAACTTTGATCCTTTGAAGTTGGAGTTTGACCTACCTTTCAAAAACTTATCCATGACCATAACTTTTGACAAGGTGGTGCTAGGGCTTTCATATTTCACAATCATATTTCTTGTGAGAAGACCCTACTTTGGGTACCAATATATTTAATTAGCATTTAGGAAAAGTTTCATCTATTTTATGTTGCCATACGGAGTCATCAGAATTTCACAACACATCTTGTTCCTTATATTGAAAAGAGGTAGGGCTTTCATATTTGACTGGTACATTACCTGTGACAAGATACTTCCGAGCATGCTATGATTTCTCATCCCTTGACTTCACGATTGGCCCTATTTTTTAAAAGATCAACTTCGGCGATTATTGCTAAATGACATTAGCTGCAGAACTGTAGCTCTCTGCTTGAGAAAATTCGGATAGATAAAGCAGAGAGCTACAGATCCAAGCGTTGTAAAAACCTTCGATTTACGCCGACGATTTTTTGTCGCTACTTTAGATATTTATTTCTATTTATTTCGTGTAGTTTAATCTTTCTCATGCTTTTAGAATGGTATCCTATAATAGTTCATGTATTTTAACTCTTATATTTGACCTTTGTTTACCTTTTAACGGTCCGAAACAGTCCTGTATATAGTTTTGTAATGTCGGTTTAAAAGCGTTCCATTTTGACGTCCGTAACCACAAACAGCCATTTGTTAGCGTCGAGAGGTAAGTAAATGATCAGGAATTAGAAGTTGAATATATGATTAATTATTAAATACCATTTAAAATTACTTCCAAAGCTTGGGAAAGTATAAAATACACGAAAAAATACCCATATTGAGCGACGAAAAATCGTCGGCCTAAATCAAAGGTTTTTACAACGCTTGGATCTGTAGCTCTCTACTTTATCTATCCAAATTTTCTCAAGCAGAGAGCTACAGTTCTGCAGCTAAAATGACATATGATAGGGTGTTCATATTTGACACAATATTTCATTAAAAAGAAAGACATCTCACCCACAAAGACACCTAGAGCGGGGGACCACAATTCTTGGAATTTGTGGTCCCCCGCTCTAGGTGTCTTTGTGGGTGTGTTGGTATTCTCTTTTATATTTTTCTCCATCGCTTTCGCGAAAGCGAGGGTACATTAAATCTCATTCGTCTGTCCGTCAGTCAGTCTAGCTGTCCCTCTGTCCGTCCGTCGGTCACAAAAACTTTAACCTGGCCCGTTACTTTTGATTTAGTGGAGCTATGACTTTAATATTTCACATGTGTATTCCTTGTGATAAGACCTTTCTTTGGGTACCACCAAATTTGACCTTTTGACCTTGGGCGTTTATTCTTGACCATCGAGTTTGACCCACCTTTACACAAAAATTCCATACTTTTACTTTGGTCTTAGCTTTTGAATGGTAGATACTAGGACTTTCATATTCTTTGTGATAAGACCTTTCATTGGATACCAACAACTTTGACTTTTTGACCTTGACCTTGGAGATTTCCGTACTTATGAAAAAACATGATTATGAAAAAAAATTTAACCTTGATCATAACGTTTGAATGGTAAGGGCTAGGGCTTTCATACATTATCTATGATATTCTTTTGAGAAGACCTTTTATTTGATACCAAGAACTTTGACCCTGACCTTGGAGTTTGACCTTCTTTTCAAAAACGTACCTTCGCCACAACTTTTTTTAACAGTACGTACTAGGAATTTTATATTTCACATATGTATTCTTTGTGGCAAAATCTTTCATTTGATAACAACAACCTTGACCTTTTGACCTTGACCTTGGAATTTTTTTGTATTTATGAAAAAATTTTTACCTTGACATTTGCTTTGTTTGAGTACTTAGTCAGAGAAATAGTGAAATTATTACGACTGACGAAGCAAGGCGTCATATAGGAATCTAGCATATAAAATAGTCTTAGGGTTTGTCTTTTAAAGTCGCAATGTAAAGTATATAGGAAAGCGCTTTCTGCTGTTTGCTACAGTTTTACAGTTGCCAAAGACAAAACAGTTATGAAAACAACTATTTCCAAATACATAATTAGGTTTCGAGTCATGCATTGTTTTTCATTAAGCTTTTTCTCCAATCTGCAAGCGACATCATTTGAGTTTAATAATGGGGTACGGTTTTGTTATAGTAAAGTCTTGTGAGTCTTTATCGTTAACTAACAACATAAACCGTGTCGAGTATTTTGAAAACGTTATCAAACTAATGGATAGTTTGTCATAGGTCGACCTCGACAACAAGAAAATGACGAACGTAAGAAATTAAACCAAAACCACTAACACGTTAAAAAACGAAAAAGGATTTTTTTTGTGCCTTGTCAGATACAATTGTTTATCATCCATTAAAGGATCTTTCAATTCCCAGGCTCTCAGACGATAAATTAGATCCTACGCGGTAGTGAGAAATCCAAGTCAATGTTCAAGGTAAACCATATTTGTTTTTTTGTTTTTTTTTTTTAGATGTTCTACCTATTTTTATTTTTGGCATTTAATGTTTATTCAACACATATGTATGGTGTCTGGATAGGGCCATTTGCTTAAGCTCAACATCGCGTTCAGAAAAACACGCTGTCGCGCTAACACACAACTTGCCGTCGCCCTATCACAACATTGAACACGTGCTGGCACGCTAACACGAGTTCGCACAACATGCACGCTGTCACGCTAACACAGGTTCTCACAACACGCTGTCGAGCTAACACACAACACGTTGTCAAACTAACACGGTTCGAACAACACGCTGTCGCGCTATCACACAACACGCTACATGTCGCGCTAACATGCTTTCAAGCAACAAGTCGTCGCGCTAACACACAATTCACCGTCGCGAGTTGTTGTAAGCACAACGGCGTGCATGTCGTGCGAACTCGTGTAAGCGTGCCAGCGTGTTGTGTGTTAGCGAATTCCTGTTAGCGTGACAGCGTGCTCTTCAATGTTGCGATGGCAAGTTCACAGGCACCTGACGTTACTTATTTTTCTTTTAAATAAAAAATATACACATACCTAATAATAAACAAGGTCCCCAACGGCGCCATCTTGAATTTTTCTAGGTCTGTCACATCAACTTGTATTTTCGTCTGAAACTCCGTCAAATAAATTCTCTGCAACCATATTCTTTCTGTGGCCAGTCTTTCGAGGTCTAAACTTACGGACAGTGCAACCAGAAGGGTGCATCACACTTGCAAATATTAAAAATCCCTCGTCAAACTCGATCTACTGCTTCAACAATCCGAGAAATCGCCAAAGGGGGGCCGGAAGTTTACATCAATATGCTAATGGGAATTCCGTATTTGTCAGTTTTGTGGTGGATCTAAAGCGGCGTGTTATAATTACTTTGAATTTTAATAAATATTTCGATTATTGAAATGAAAAAAAAATGCAAAATGGGAAAAATTAAACACTTCTTATAAACATACCTGTAAAATATACTGTATTTATCTATACCGATCGTTGCGTTTGAAACAATCTTGAATAAAAGAGGGGGGTGCTTGAATAAAAAAATCAACAACAAATTATCCAGAGTTAATTGAATGGTTTTCAAAAAAACAAAAGACTGCAAACCATCCAGTTATATATATACATTATGTAACATATATACCTGGCATATGCTTAATTGAAAAAGGGAAGGGGGCACACTGATTAAAGGCTCGGGGATATGTAATGAAATCAAATGTTAGCATATGCATCATGTAACGTTATATGTATAATCTGTCACCATGCAAGAAAAAAAATAAAAATGTCGCCATGCCACTACTTTATTGCAATACATAAAATTGCAGATCTCAACACTCCCTGGAATAATTTTAGTGTGGACCCCCCCCCCCCCCCCCCCCCCTTCTCACACACGTGCGTAAATATTTTAGATAAGTCAATCTTCTCCACGGATAACGCTCAATCAGGGCATCAATAATGACAGTGTTATTAATTATATTTAGTGCATTTAAGTCCCGACTCAATATTTTGTCTTGAAAATGTTCATTGATCATGTTGATCAGCTAGCATGATCAGGCCGATCTTCGACATTTATAAAATATAATCGCTTTGATCAAGCTATATCGAAATTATTTTGAGAGATATAAAATGAATGTTCTTACATGTATATTACGTTGTATTATTGTCTGAATTATTGTTTTTGGAATAAGTATACTAACTTTTGCAGGTTATTTTTAAAAATAAATCGTACAAATATATTGACCAATCAAAAAAGGACTTTCCCTAAGAATTTCAAATCGTATGTAAACTTCCGGCCCCCCTTTGGCGTTTTCTCGGATTGTTGAAGCAGTAGATCGAGTTTGACGAGGGATTTTTAATATTTGCAAGTGTGATGCGCCCTTCTGGTTGCACTGTCCGTAAGTTTAGTCCTCGAAAGACTGGCAACAGAAAGAATATGGTTGCAGAGAATTTATTTGACGGAGTTTCAGACGAAAATACAAGTTGATGTGAAAGACCTAGAAAAATTCAAGATGGCGCCGTTGGGGACCTTGTTTATTATTAGGTATGTGTATATTTTTTAATTAAAAGAAAAATAAGTAACGTCAGGTGCCTGTGGGCAAGTTGTGTGTTAGCGCGACGGCGTGTTGTGTACATGTTTCAGTGCGACGGCGTGTTTTCCTAAAAGCGCTGTTAATTTGAGCAAATGGCCCTATCCTGACACCATACATATGGGCCACCAGATTTAAAATTGTCTAATGGTATAAATCTGTTGTTTTTTTTTTATAAGAACATTTTTTACAAAAAACTTTGTTTAAAAGGTCATTAATGTTTTTAGATGTCACTGCTTTGCGTGTTCATATTTCTGTCGGTGTGTGTCGTTGTCAGAAGTGGCCTCTTGTCGAATCATCACCATGCAACGCACCATGCAATTGTGCACACAATCGTCAAACAACCAACAACTCAAAAACCAACACCTTCGACAACTCCTGCATTAACACAATCGACAGCCGCGCAAGCAAAGCATGCCTGTATTTGCAATACAAACCACCCTCAGTTAGACATATTCCAATGCCCTGAACGTACCAGCCAGATTATTGGCTTTCTGTACCTTCAAGATACCTCCTATTCAATGGATTTAAGTTCCACTCATTGCAAAGAGATAGCCTCGTTTGTTTTGTCGCCAGATGACTGGTTTCCGGTCCTTCACTTCGGCCAGGTTTGGAGCTTCTTGCATGTTAAAAAAATTATGACATTTTTGTTTGAAAAAATCAAAGAATAAGAAATAAGTTTCTTAAACATTCTAGTTACTAGTACTTTGGTAAAAGTCTTGTGTTCGAATCACAGCACGATTAAGAACCCTCAAGCCCTGAGTACCGAGTAGAGGCCGTAATCTGAAGCCCACGTCGGTTTCTGGTGACGTCTCTTTATGATTAAGAAATAGTTTTCGAACGGGACGTAAAATAACATTCAAATAATCAATTAATTGTACATATCAAATGTCGAGCAAATGAAATAATAGATTGTTGTCTTACAAATGGAAAATGTGCAGATAACATACAATGACCGATCTCAACAAGTATATATTAAAGTTAACCAAATATGTGAACAGGGCAAAAATATGAATGTCCGAAAAATTGTGATGTGGGATCTGGTGCCTTTGAGAAGTGAACATCCCAGTTGATTTAAACTATTTAACCCCCCCCCCTCCAAAAAAAATATACATCATATCATAAATCATTAACTAAAAAAAAATTTTTAAATCCTATGATTTGGAATTCATATTTTTGTATGTGGTCACGTTTTCAGTTGAATCATTGTATTATCCAAACATGGCTGCACATTCTCAAGTTTTTTATATCCTCTAAAGATGGGGTACATCCATAGGCGCTTGGGTCAAGGATACTGTATTTTTTCTATATAATGTATTGTCGAGGAAATTCGAACTATACTCGTAACATTTTTTTCAGTGTGCAGTGTTAATTTTTAGTTTTTTGTAAACCTTTCTGCTTCATATACACTAGAATGTCACGGAAATTCGATTTTATGCACGCTTTAAAAATGACATATCCCACTGTATACTAAAAAGAAACAAGGCTTGCAACTTCATTTGCCCCTTTCCGTGCCCCAGACTCAATTTTTTCCGTTTAAAAGTTATATGCACCGCTTACCAGCTGAATTACGAATCCCCATCTCTGCAAATAATTCTTATACAATGATAAAAATCCTCAGGTATAAACTTTTCATTCATCTTATATTTT
>PRKT01000007.1:1525080-1610080 GCA_003671525.1 Saccostrea glomerata
AAAATATAAGATGAATGAAAAGTTTATACCTGAGGATTTTTATCATTGTATAAGAATTATTTGCAGAGATGGGGATTCGTAATTCAGCTGGTAAGCGGTGCATATAACTTTTAAACGGAAAAAATTGAGTCTGGGGCACGGAAAGGGGCAAATGAAGTTGCAAGCCTTGTTTCTTTTTAGTATACAGTGGGATATGTCATTTTTAAAGCGTGCATAAAATCGAATTTCCGTGACATTCTAGTGTATATGAAGCAGAAAGGTTTACAAAAAACTAAAAATTAACACTGCACACTGAAAAAAATGTTACGAGTATAGTTCGAATTTCCTCGACAATACATTATATAGAAAAAATACAGTATCCTTGACCCAAGCGCCTATGGGTACATCTCTCTCTCTCTCTCTCTCTCTCTCTCTCTCTCTCTCAAATGTTCATTCTAATTCATTTTCTTGGGAAACAGGTCGGTTACGTAAGACAAGATGCTGGAACTAGCGTAAAAAAGTGCCCCGGAGCAACGACTTCTTCTAAAGGTAGGGTTAAAAGAAGATTCTTTTTCATGACCGATAAGTCCTTATGTATTTTACCATACTTAGCTTGGAGGATAACTTATAATTTCATGATATTTCTTTTCTTTTGGAGGTTTTACGGCGAAACCATGCCAGTCGTTCTTTTTTCTTTCGAGTAGCCCAGGTAAGGGTCTAGTTTGGAAGTAAAATATTTTCATACATCTCTGTCATTTTCATAAAATAAATTTCATTTGATTGATGTACTTTATCGATGTATTTTTTTCCGTTTTTTTTTTTATTTAAAAAAAATGTCACTGTTTGCCAGATGCCTCCTCTTGACTACACTTTGTAAAGTCAAATCGAGGCACAATAACTATGATATTAAATCCCAAATTTTCCTGCTACAATTTCAGATCGGTGGGGTTCTAATCAAAGGTGTTCTAGTCTGTCTGTTTGCCTATCAGTTTGTTATTTGTAAAAATTTTATTTTTTCAACATTCGAAAACCACACTTTCCATTAAGCATTCTCCAGTAAAAAGGGAAAATTATTTCAAACACTCTTTCAATGGCATATAATTACAATGTAGTAATTAAAGCAAATTGGTGAGGCCTTTAAAAATATCTTCTCGAGAACTACTGAATCAGATAAGATGAAAATGTCATAGCTTCCTGGTGTTCTCTGAATTCATTTTGATTCAAATCATTTCCCTTGCAAATAGGATCGACCAAAACATGGGATCAAAATTTAACATTAAAAATAAAATAAAGTAAGAAATAATCGCAGACGCCTGGCGTTCATGGGGAGGATATAGATTTGAGTGCAAGAGATCAAGGGATAAGGAGGATCAGAGAAAGGGATGGGTGGAAGGGAACGTGGGAGAGATGGGGATAGGGATGGAGAGGTAATAGGGATGGGAGATAGAGATTGGATGGAGAGGGGAGGGATAAGGAGGATTAAGCGGGTTATGTATTTTTTCTACAACAGCTGCGACATTAATTCCCGTAATAACAACCAAAGAAACCATTTTATTATTTAAAACTTTCAGTGAAATGCAGGGGCGGATACAGGATTTGTGGTTGGGGGGGGGGGGCATGGATAACTTTGTGGAGGCAAGGGGTCTGGGGGCCGCCTTAAGGCCCCCAGTGTGTCCAGGGCTTTGCCCTGGTGGGGGTCCAGCCCCCGGAAGCTCCTGGGTTTTCGTGTATTTTAGAGTAAAACCAGGCACTATAATAGTGCATATTTTTCAATTATTTTTATTAGAAGTGGTATATAGATCCGGATGTTTGAATCATAATTGTATAGAATTTTTTTCAATTCTAATTGTATCGTAACACATGCCACTATAATAAACGATTTACTTATTATTAATTACTTACTAATAGTGGTATTGGTTAGTGATGTACCAAAGTTCGACGTGTTTAATACTATAGTCAAATCATACTTTGAACGGGGGGGGGGGGCAGGGGGCGCAGCCCCCGGAAGCTCATGGATTTTTGTGTATTTTAAGAGTAGAACCATGCAGAATAACATTGTTTTGGTTAGTTTTGTACCAAAATGGTCATACTTTGAATGGTGGGGGCCCAGGGGGCGCAGCCCCCGGAAGCTCATGGATTTTTGTGTATTTTAAGAGTAGAACCATGCAGAATAACATTGTTTTGGTTAGTTTTGTACCAAAATGTGGCATTATAAATATTAGTCACATCATACTTTGAAAATTTTAGGGGGGCGTGCGCCCCCTCCCCCCCACGCCCCCCTTAAATCCGCCAGTGAAATGTGTTTGTTCCCAAATGCGATCCGGACCAACTTATAAACTAGACCATGATTCAAATTATCAAAGATGAAATATCCTAAAGCAGGGATTACTAGTTGAATTATTGTGTCAGACAACATAATAACAATAGTACTGAGTGATTAGTATCTTATTTGGCTGAATGGGCCTCGGCCGCTTCAAAGCAGGAGCCGAGGCATCAATATACTGCCTTTTGTAATGGCATCCTTAGCAAATGTGAACCCTGGGCACATATGTCCACTGACTAGTCCATACTTAAAAACATTTGTTAAAAGTATATTGAGAGAACAAGACGGGTTCTGTATCGTAGATAGAAATTTGGGGGTGGACGAGTGTGTTAGCACGAGTCTCCACCCCCAAATTTGTATCTATGATACAGAACCTGTCGAGTTCTATAAATGATTTGTGACACGATCAATCAAAAATAGCTCCGCCCACTTTATAACTTTGCAGCATCCAAACTTCCGCTAGAGTTCTGTAGATGAGGCCCCGACGGGGAGTACGCATCCGCAGTATATATATATTTCCACAGAAAACGTAAAATTCGGTCAGATTAGTTTTGACAGTTTAACGGGGTAGATGTAATCGAGTGATAGTCAGTCTTAATGGATAAATTGGAGGATTTAACCGTCATTGTTGTGATCTATTGTAGATGGAGATTTATCATAATTCAGGGGTATTAAAATTCCTGTTTAACTAGATTTGCGAAAACAGGATTTACAGAAAATTCCTGCGATGGACTTTGATGTCACGGATTTTTATTTTCAAATTGAATTGCGACATTAAAAACGAAGTGAAAGAGACGTGTGGCTGTCATCAGCGGGAAGGATTTAAAAAAATAAAAAACGCGGAAAAATGGACCTGAATGATTGTGCACGAGGAGAGTGGATGTTTTTCGTAATTGCGAATTTTCCGTTTTGTTTGGATCTAAATTATGTACAGAGGATATTTTCCGTTATTGCGAATTTTTCTTTTAGTTTGGATTGAAATTACGTGTAGATTCTGTGTGCAATAAGTTTTTAAAAAGTGATTGAGAAATTTTGACAGTTTACATTCTCAGGACAATACCGGCTATTTCCCCAAAATTTATAATAGGAAAACATCAGCACTTACTATTTGTACGTGCATTTGCTAAATTGAATCAGATTTATTTTTAGACTGTGCTGTATTTTAGATACAGAATAGTTGGCAAATACAATACTGTATACAGGGCTAATACAGAACGGAAAGTAGCTCCGCCCACCACAGTCCCGTTCTGTATTGCTAATACAGAACAGTAAACTTCAAAGAAAAACACCGCTATCGTGTCACAAGGTTGCTCTACAATCAGGCGGCCGTGATGAGGGGTCCCTTTTAATGATGCACCTGGGCTTGAAAAATACAATTTGAAACAATAAAAAATAGGAAAAGGTGAGACAAAAACTGTGAACAAATCTTCGGAGAAAACACACAAATGTGAACTATGTACGGCCAATTTATATTGAACTTAAGGTGTTTCCACCCTCACAATTTTAATGGTTCAAAGTACAAAACTGGATTTATTCTCATTTAATATACTTCAAATTTTCAAGTTATTGCAAAAAATGTACAGGTCACCATATTATTTAAGAATTGAAACATAATAAACAGAAGTGTATGTCAGCATGAAAAAAATTGCACATTTTTTGTAAACGGTATTATGAAAAATATGTAAAAACTGGTTAAAATGCATAATTCTGATGCTGAATGTTCCTAAATACTAGTACTTCATACTTATAAGATACTTTTGAATATCAGAGAAACTATTGTACCTTAGAAGCATAATAAAGCAAATGCCTGAAAGAAGAGACCTTAGAATAGAAGGAGTTATTGCCATTGTCAACATTTTTTTAAAGATTGAATAATTGATTAAATAAAGAAAATATGCATTTTTAAAATTCTTTTACTTGACAATATTTATCATTACACCTTTTGTAAAGCATTCTACCAAAAATATTGTTCTATTAGGTATGAATTTAAATTAATTACATTTTTTGCAAAAAACTATGACATCATAGGATGGTGGATACCTTAACACACAATTCTAGAAATCCTAGTCGACCTTTGTTTGATAGGGGTGGGAGAGTGGGTAAAAGTTTCAGCACAGACTGATTACGAATAAGTGCCGTGACGTCAGAGTTCCTTTGCTAGGTGCTACTAATATCCGCAACTATAAATGGAACTGATAAATACAGTACAAATTGCCCAATGAACCCGATGCATTTTCGACCAAGCTAGACGACAAATATCTATTTCACTTTGATAAATAGATTTAACCTTTAGTGGTTAAATCTCATTAACATAAATTTGGACAATATGGGAATGCCTGCATATATAAAAATGATTAGTCGAGGGCTTATTGTTCTTTGGGAAAGAAGTATTTTAGAGATTTTTTACCTTCGCTGAATGTAACCACAGGCCTTTGGATCGCTTAAGAAAATTGAACACCTCAATTTTTTTTTCTAAGCGATCTAAAAGCCTGTGGATATAACTACGTAAGACTGATTTTACGAGCAGAAAATCAAACTACACCTCTTTTTTTATAAAGTACCAAGCAGTACTTCAACTCATCATGCCCCGTCTACTACTCCAAAATTACTGACCACAACGACAACACCTAAAAGACATACTACTGTTTCTACCACTACGAAAGCACCAGTCATGTCAACTACCACAACTAAACGACCAGCAACAAGTACGACTACTAAACAACATACTACCAGCACCAAAAGACCAACTTCATCAACAGGTTTAATTACTTGAATGTTGTGAGTAATATTTTGAAGGATAATACACATTATGCAATAATTTTAAAGAGTGATTTTCTTGTTCCAGTTGACCACGTTTGCAATAGCCTTGAAACTGTCCTTGAGCTTGGTAAACATGAACCAGTTTATCATGGGCATGCGCGACAGTGCCCAACGGGTGACTCCAGGAACGAGGCTGTTGTGATGAAATTTTGTTTTGCCCCAGAGCCTTCATCGTGGATCCAAGGAAGACGGGTAATTTAAGCAAAAACAAACTAACAAACACACTATAAGAAAGGGGTACTCGTAAGTTGAAAGAACTTGTTTCCAATCCTTTTGTTTATACAATAAAATATGCTCAAAACAAAACAAAGGGGTAATGCATGTGAGCACTGAGCTCACAAAATGACACCCCCGCTACTATATTAATTTTGAGTGTTTGTGCTCCCTCATCAAAATAAAAATAAATCGCTGAAATCAGCACGTTTTAAAAATGTCATATTACTTGATATAAAAAGAATGTATGATACTTGCAATCTTGGATTTCCGGGGGTTGTCTCGGTTCAGACTAGATTTTTATCAATATCTACACTTTTCTTACCGGTGTCGGGTAAGGTCTAGCTTAAGAAAAGATTGAATAACGCCCTTCAATCGTCTGCCAATTTGAAACTGTCGTATAAAACATACGATAAACCAAAAACGTTCTCGATACCAAGCACAGAAATCGAAAGCAACGGAAGTGGCGATTTCATTTCTAACGATTAAAAATGTAGAGGTGTCCCGGAATTATTCGGAAAATCTATAGCAAGTTTGGCGTGGTTTCTGACCTCTCTAGCATACCCCTCCGCTTTTCAAGTAGGGATATACAGAAGTACAGAGAGATGGGCTCATTTTAGTCCGAAAAAATCTAATGTTTTCCAGGCTTTTTGCGATTTTGATATTTGACGTGCCAGAAAATAACCTGGATAGTAGATGTTTCGGATTAGTCTCATTAGTCAACAAAAGCCGGATTTTGTACTTCAGGCCACGGGCACTGGAAGTTAATGTAAATATATAGTATAAGCAAATGTAAATATATAGTATAAGCATGTATAAAAAAAAAAAAAAAAAAGAAGAAGGGCAGGACACTCTTTTTGAGGCATATTGGGGGTATTGTGGGCCTTTTTCAGAAGACTTGACGCCATTAATCGTTCACATATAATTTACTTTCAATATACATGTATAATCTGTATGTACTGTTTCGTTCCGCTCCAATGCCGTTCCTTCGAAGAAAAAGATGTTTTTATACCTCCAAGTGCCTAAGAATTTGGCTAGACTGCCTTACTTCCGGTTTATCCAAACTGAATAGAAAGGTAAGTTCTGATTGGTCGATGTCATACACATAAACATTATAAACTGTACTTAATTTCTTCATTATTCGTAGAAAATTATTTGTGAAAAGGCTAAAATATATCAAACGAAAGTAACTCTTCAACAAACGTTGAACATACAATGAAAAATAAATTGTTTCTCGCTTCATTTCTATCCAGCTGTCATCTAGTGACGGGAAAAAAATTTAAATTTTATTTTGTTATTGACCAATCAGAACTTACCTTTCTATTCAGTTTGGATAAACCGGGCACAACCATACATTTCTATTAGGGGGGACTGCCAATTAAAATAATTCCTTGACATGCAAGGTTATATTACTTTAATATTGTAGTTTTAGAAAGTGTTCTATATATGAGAAACATTAGCCTCCCCCCACCTCCCCGTAATAAGAAATGAAATAAACTATTTTTCTAAGGACCAAAGTATCAATTAAATAAATGTACGGGAAACATTATGAAATAATTCAATACATCTTATTACTCAAAATGGTGTCTTTTTCTCTACAGGTACTTGATCATTGTTCCGACATACCACCCTACACGCCTATAAATATGTATGGATTTGGCGCCAACATGTTAATATCTGGGATATTTATTAAATGTACTAATGCCACAGAGTTTTCGGTAATTTTATTTTTATTCATCTATTTATGCAAGGGGGAGTTGCATTTTATTAAATTTAGTTTCTCTTTCTATAAAAAGATTTTTAAATGGTTCAGCCCCTTTAAGATAATTTTGAGCTTTTAAAACGAAGTAACGGAAAAGGCTATTGATATGATTAAATTTAGGCATCGTTATATTTTAGATTTTTGGTCGTTTCTTTGTCTAAGCCAATATTGTATTTATTTAGACTTTTATAATAACTTGGAGAAAGAATTCCCTTCCAGGAAAACAATTCTCTTAGTGAATTATCGAATTATTTGTTTTGGACAGATTATTCATCAACAGGATTGCTCCGGTGGGCTCCACCTGGAATCCATTAACATGCTGACAGGTTCTGGGATGTTTTATGTCATCCATTGGTGAAAAAAAAAGTTGAAAGCCAGTGAAGTTTTTAAATAAAATTTCTGGAAGCCGTTTTCTTTATCATTACTGAAAATAAATTTTGAAAAATAAAAATATGTTGATTTGTTTGCAACTTAAGAATGCAGCGAATTTCAATGATGCAAAATTCAATGTATAAAGCTAAGCGCTTTAAAATTTTCTCAGAAACTTGACAGTAAAAGAGACTTTATATGTCAAGTAGCATGGAATATATTAAGTAAATGTATTTCTAATATTTCAAATCTTTCAAATATTAAAATAAATTGAACAGTAAAGTTACATCTTACCCATTTTTTTACCAAATGGGGTGTATTTGTCTAAAAATTAAATAACTATGCTAAGCAGGTGTCACTTAATTAATTAGTGAGAGAGGCATTGTTTAAAGTAAATATAATTTAAATTTTGAATGTATCCTTTTTTGCACAGGTACTTGTGGACAGGACCCCCCCCCCCCCCCCCCCCCCCATATATCACCCCTAATCAAAATATTTTATTTTCTTTTTTTGTCATGAATTATGTTTCTAGCACTTATTTACAACGAATTCCATTTGAAAAATCCAGAAAATAACATAGATTTAACAATTTACTAAAAAAGTCATACCCTGGTATTATAAAATAGAGAAGGTTAGTCACTTCGGTTTGTTAATTCGGACCCCACTTGAATATCGGGCCTAAAATATCATACCTACTATATGTCACCAAAATGTGTCAAGATATCTTGTTTCGGTAGATATTTTTGTCTTTAATCGTGCCATTTAATTGCCCAGAAATTCCCCAATTATCCGAGTATTCAGCGTCAAACGTGAAAAATTTGGAAATGTCAAACCAAAAACGAGACCTAGAGGGTAACTTTCGAGTTCCGAGTGTCATAGAATGAAGGGAAAAATCAGAGGACTACGAAAAAGTTCGGGAAAATTTTGATAAAAGAAGTCGAAATCGATTCATTAGAATTTAAATTTTGCTGCAGGTTTTCGAGATGAATTAGGGTACAAGCATCAATATTATTTTTTAGAGGATTTATCACTGATACAATATAGTGTTTTAAAAATCGCAGAGAGACATTAAATGACATGTAACCCCCCCCCCTTCTACGTGGATACAAGTATGTTTATGTTATTTGTTTTTCTAGTGACTGTGTCTGCGTAAAGGTGGATTTCTGTTAATGCGTTAGTTTAAAAAATAAATACAACCAGAAATGTGCTTATTCAAAACAGTACAGAAATCATTATTCCATTTGCTGTGAGTTCTGAACTCGCTATATTATTTTATATATGGGAAGGAGTGTGTGCACGTCGATCATTACACGTTAAAATTGTTTTAATTAAACTACAAATGTAGAGGAAAGCGTTTTGAGAGAAAACAAAATGCAAGTTTTTATGCATGGTTGTACAAATACATATCCCATCCAATATTCGGAGTTGTCTTTCTTCTTACGCTTTTAAGTGTGATCTGGGGCTCGTGGTCGTTTCGTAAAACGGTCCTACGATTTGTCGTAAGATCGGAAAATTTAAGACTTACGACTTGCGATTTACGACCTTTTGTAAAACGGGCCCCTGAACTCTTGCACAAGTTGTTGCCAAGCCTACTGGGTTGCATTAGGATGCAATCTTACATTGTACGTCTCTTTTTATATAAAAAAAATCCCACGAAAAGCACCCATTTATAAGAAGAAATGTACGTATATATTGAGTATCCTAAGAGAACCTCTATGTCATGTTGTAAACTTAGAATTTTCTAAGTCCTGTAAATATACAAAATTTTGTTGTAAATTCTGTATAAACTTTCATACTTACCACATTCCCTTTCCAGAAACATGTTGAGGCCCTGTTCTACCACAGGCACCTGAAGTGTGTTTAACTCCAATAAAAAGAAATACAAGAAAACATTGATGTAACCATCAATTGTCGCCCAGGAAATATATAAAGTAAACAATGAAAATGAGTTGATCATCAAACACCTTCGATATATGTGAAAAGGCATGCGTCTAATTGATGGAGACGATAGTCGCGAATATTTTGAAAACTTGTAGTCGGAAAAAAAACAATCAAAAACGGTACCATTTTAAATTTGATCAATTCCTCAAGTAAATGTTGACTTCATGAAATATAAATTGAAGTTAGACACACGCATCACCTATATAAATGCATTAATTTTCAATTTTAGAACATAAAACACGTTCGAACTGTGCAGAGTACGTTTTTATCCGAGAAGTAGAATTCGATGTTCTAAAAAAAAGGGACCTGTCGTTTTTCGATATTAAATGATAAGCAACTTTATATATTAAATATGAAAAACGTTTATAATTTTACAGATTCATTTTATGGAAGTAATTATATTATGTATCTCGTAATTTATAAACGGAGAGAACATTGTGATTAACATCTTTTATGTTTAGAAAACCTTTAATTCTAAATAACTACTCCCAACCAAATCCCCATACACCAACACTTAAACTTATATGTATAGAGCAGCCGGTCCTCCGGGCTGCAATAAAGAGTGTTCAATTTTTTTTTTTTTAGATAAAGAGATCTCCCCGTCTGTGGTATCTATATGTCGTTCTAGGCAACCATATTACACTTTTTCTTACGTAAAGAGATTGATAATTTATTTGCCTTCATTTTGTATAACACAGTGTATTTTTATTTTAGCGTATATGGCCAATATCTAAACATATTAAAGAAATGTGTATATAATCTGCTTGTATAAAGAAAGACATATGGGTGTGATTGACAGGGAAATTTAATATTTTTTAGAAATCATAAGCCCTTACATTTTTTTAAACTAAAGTGGGGGTGGGGTATCGAATCACACTTCAATGGTCTGTAGTCCTTCTGAAATGAAATTTTTCACACATAAAAGAAATTATACATATCCTAACAAGCAAAATTGATACAAGGCATCAACTCGGCCTCCAATATTTTAAGGTATTTCAAATGATAAACAAAAGTGCAAAACATGGGCTTTAAACACACGCACTTGTTTCGGAATAATTTTCTAACCTATAGTATAATAATAACACGTGTTATTATCAAACCATAGGTTAAGAATTTATTCCGAAACAAGTGCCTGTGATTTTAAAGCACAGAATGTAGACGATCATTTTATTTGCAAATGGTAGACTTACTCAAATAGTATGGATTCTGTGCATTATTATTATTTTATTATTATTATTATTATTATTTTTGGTTGAATTTTTTAATATTAATAAAAAATAATTTAATCCATTGATTTGAAATCGGCCGATAACGGATGGGATCATATAGTCATCATTTTTAAAAATTATTATTCCATGACATATCGGACAAAAAAAAAACTTCTCGTGCTGATACCTTTTTTCACATGATATAGTTTACCTGGTGTCAGTTTCCTTTTTTTTGACATGCGAAGTGCAGAAAAAATAAATACCACTGTTTCATTTTGCAACTGTACTGCAACAGACATTCTAAATTTTCAATGTTTATTGATTTAACTGATTTTCGGAATCATTGCGTTCTGTGTTTTTATATCTTACACACTCCCACGTTTGGAGCAGTTCATGTAACAACTTTCTATATAATTATAATCATTAGTTAATAAATATTTGATGAGAAATTTAAATATAACTATTTAGAATTATTGTTTCCAAAGTTGGAAAAAAAACTTTTATCCAATTTTTTTATGGATGTAATTAATTAAGACTATTCAATCGAACAATAGAAAAAAGACTCATTTACCAATGTGCACATTCTAACACAGCAACAAATGCATGTAGATTGGCTACCCGCGGCCGATAATAATATATGTTACACTTGTATATGTCCATAGCCACTTTTTTGCAAAGATAAACAGAGTTATTTAAAATTGGGGCTTACCTCCGCTCCCCCTCAAATACCACACCAATCGCATCATCTCGGGTCTTTCCGTCAGAGGTCGCTTGTCGGAAAGGCCCGAGAAGTGGCGATTGATACCACACTTACCCTCCCCCTTTTCAATTTGCTTTCAATGACGCCTATGACATATTCAAATTAAAGATGAGCAAAAAATTTAGAGTTTACCGGAAACTTTGTATAGAAAGCCATCTTACTAAAAGGGGGGTGGCTGTACAAAGTTTACATTGTATCGTTGTGCTGTCACGGTTTTGTTTGCCAAGGTCGCCATATCGTCCTGCGATAAAGGTATTGATCTGAAAGGGTTTTCTAGACAACGTAAGAATCTAAATAGGTAAGATCTTTGTGTATTTTTACCAAAACAATTGCATAAATAAACTTGTATAAGCTATAGCAAATTTATTAATAATTAAAAAGATTTCAAATTATCAAATCGTATACATACTGTTTCAGTTAAAAGTGATTTGTTTCAATAAACCTCAATTAATTAATATTGCTTTCAACTTGAAATGTCCTGTAAATGACACCATTAAACATTAATTTATTTATTGGTATTGATGTAAGATCAAGGTAGAGTGCACAGTATGACTGCAGGACTTCGGATAACAGAAACCTGATAAGAGAGAGTTTCATATTGTCTATGTGTATAAATACAGCATATTCTTGATATGCTATAAAAGACTGTTTGTTTACGGTATGCACGTATAAAGGTAAAACAGTGTATTTATGCCCCTGCATCGAAAGATCTCGGGTGTGTATTGTTTTTGTCCGAGCTGTTTGTTTGTCTGTCTGTTGTCAACTTTAATGACCCTCTGGGGTTGAATATGACCATAATATATGTGTTTTACTGAAGAATAGTAGAAGAAAAAGACTCTCTCTTCTGTTTATGATTGATTTTTTAATGCTTGAATTTCAAATTTTAAACCAAGAAAAATAAAGATGAATATAAATTTTTAAAGATTTATTTCCTTTTTCAGACAGGGATTTAACAATAACTTACTTGACTATATTTCCTTTAGTTTCAAGTTTCGAATACCGGTAAAACACATCTAATTCTTATAAGTGACGTCAAGTATCAGTATTCATACTTCCGGTCCATATATGATTATTTTAAAGCTTTTTACTCTTATACTCAATACTTTGCAATTAGTTCAACTTTTGACATGAACCATGTTACTTTTATCAGTACCACTGCTGTACTTTATCTTTCAAACTACTTTTATTTGCCTTCAAACATATGATGTGATAGCTTTTTTGTTAATCAACCACATGTACAGAGGTTAACATCAATTTGCTTTTATTTTCCTCCTGTCGAATTCAGTCAATGCATCTACTCATTCCAGAATCATTTCCACGTAGTTCCTGATTGATGTCCAATCGGCAATCCTCGGCTGACTCCGCTACGCTCCATTCAAACCTCGGATGTGATAGGTGGAGGAATACGCATCAGATCGCTACATTTCTCCGCCGGAAACTGCCTTGTCACTCATTTCATATTTCGCTCTGCCTGAAGTTCTTAGAAAAGGTTTCTTTATTTGTGTACTTCCTCGTGTTAATTACAACCAAATGTTAGTATTCTTTGAAAGCAAGAACACAGTGTTGGGCGTGCATCGAAGTAACTCGGATTTCAAAAGTATAGTATTTATAAGATCACATGACTGAATCAGCAAGATGGAAGATCACCGTTGACGTCCGAGGTTATGTGCGAGGTATGAGTCATCCGAGGAACTCCGATTGATTGATGTCCGTTTTGTGTCAGTGTCAAATGTCGCCACCAACGAAAAACAAAAACAGCTGACAACTTCCGCCGGTGTTTTGTTAGTGGTATGTGTAATCTATTTTGTGAGATAACCGATTACGTACAATTAAAAATCTAAAAACAACAAAAAAATTTAGCCAAAAGAAAAAAATACTAAGGATTCTTGACTTGGATCATCTTCGCTAGCCAAGGGTTTCTGATATGCTACTCTCCTCATAAACCCTTGGCCTACGGTGAAGTCAAAGGACGGGATTGTTTTCCGTCACGTGATCGTGAATCTATCAGGTACGCACAGATTGCGTCATCGCCAGAAATAAGGACACGTGTTAAAAAAATTAAATCAAAGTTTTTTCAAGAATAATTAAGAAGCAATAATTGAGTTATGTTTATTCATTATTTATAGAACTTATCTGAAGCTTCAATAAAGATTCTTAATCACATATTTAGAAAATATTGGATGACACCATGGCTATTCTTAGAATTGAATGTTATCTTACGGATCGTTGTTTACTTGCGTTTTTCATTTCCCAGATTAAAGAGTCAAGAAGTATCCCGAACGCAAAAATCGTCATTTACAAAAAACAATTGCTGAATGGTCGACCTCGGTGTACTCAAATCCAATCAGAACTCTGGAAAAAAATCCCGATTTCTATGAACACCGTAGGCCAAGATTAGAGTATCAGAAACTCTTGGCTAGCGAAGATGGACTTGGATCTGAAAACTCCTTTGATAGAAACCCATTCATTTTGAATTGTTGTTTCATTTTTTCTTTCGTAGGAAATCATGAAGAAGCAACATTTCCTCATTGGAATTACACTGATTTGTGTGTTGTTTTTTGTTGTGAACTATTATTCGAGAAGGATCCATTCCTCAAAAACGATTTCAGAGGATATTTCTTTAGATCGAACGAGAGAAGAACTGAAAGCTGCAGAAAAAGAACAAAAACACTATATACCCGAGGGTAATCCGTTTGATTTGCATTCACGGAAAAATGACAACGATAATGTCAAACTCAGTCAATCTAGTCCACCAGCAAAAATATTGACAACAACAGCTACCTCTACGACAACAAAATTAATGACAACAGCGGCAGCAATAACAAAACAACTCAACAAAACGAAGGAAATGTTATCATTAACATCAGGAAAGGACAATTTACAAAACAAACCCAGTGTTTTAAAACCTAATAATAACACTTTACTAGCAACGAAAATCAATAAGGTAGTAAAAGAAAATTCGTCAAAGTTATCAAATTTAGAAAAAGTGAAAAACACAACATCACTGACACCAAAGGTAGACACTGTAAAGGATGTGCGTATTTACTCCTGGAACGGCTCTTGGAGCCTCTCTTCTATGTGTAAGGGGTTAAAGGTCAAAGACTTCCAAGAAGCAACCCTTAACACCATGTCTGGTCAGACACCCATCTTTGTTTATTCAGAAACACAGGACAAATATGTCTCTCATGATATCATACGAACTGGTTGGTGGGAGCATCACCTTGCGGTTCCCATGGTAACCATGATGCAAAAAGATCCATCCTTGACCTTTCTAGATATCGGCGCCAATATAGGAGCGTTTACATTAGAAATCGCAAAAATGGGTAGGAAGACAATTTCTGTTGAGCCTCTGAGAGATAATATTCAAAGACTGTGTTGTTCAGTTTATAAAGGAAAACTTGGAAACTTGATAACAATCGTAGCAAATGCAATATCAAACAAACACCTTCAAGTCACACTGGGAAAAGACCTTGACAATGTAGGAGGAACCTTTGTTAATAAAGACAACCCTGTAAAAGTAGCCCAGATAGTGATGAATGGCGAGTACACCACTCCAGTCAACACTATATTATTGGATGACCTTCTTGGACTCCCTGATAAACCAAAACGAGTTTTGATAAAAATGGACGTAGAAGGTTATGAACAATACGTTTTAGAAGGTGGAACTTATTTCTTTAATCAAGTTTTCGTTAAAGCCGTTTTCATGGAGTGGACATATAGTAACAATCCCTCTATCAGAGATTCAATAATAAGGTTTATGGTCAAAAGAAACTTTTTGCCTTACTCATTGTCAATGCATGAAAGCATACTGGAATCGCCATATGATGCGTGGCCTGGTAATATTGTCTGGATAAACCAAAATAAGGAATGAATAAATCGATTTCAACCTAAAGTTTATTGCAATTTTATGTACTGGTGAATGATATTCTCTCTTTCATACAAAACTCAGGGAGTTATAAACTATAAATTCAAAGGACAAGGACGTCAAGGTATGGTAATGGCCGAATCTGTCCAATATTTGATGTAAAATCCGAATACGGTTAACACTGTGACAGTTTATAGTTAAGAACTTAAAATGATTCTTGTTTTTAAAATCAGCAATGGTTTTCATTAAAATTTAACACTAAGGCCACAAGAAGGTACAGAAGAAAAAAAATTGCCTTAATATCCTCAGTTCTGGTGGAATGTCAGCAAATTTGAGATACTTGACACGTTAGTAAACACAGAGCACAAACTTCTATATCTGGGAATTTTAAACACAAGATGCATATAAATTTGTTACATTAGACAAGCTTGTAATCTATGTTTTCTGGAGCACAATGATATGTAAAATGTATGAATATTTTCATAAAACTGAGAAATTCGGATTGATTATCTGATTGTCCTGTGTCATTTGTATATCCCATGACTTACAAACAACACTCATTTTGCAGTAGGAGTGAAAAGAGGTTTTTAATTGAAATAATGTTTCATCATTCTAAGAGACACTCCAAACCAGGGACCAAAAAAGTCTTAGCCTATCTTGTCCTTTCAGTAATTCTCAGTTTTTAAAAAATATCCTTTTCCTCATATTTTTCCAATGCATCTAGCATACATATTACATACATGAATTTCAAAGTCCCTTTCAAACATTTTGCACATGATAGAAAGCTAGAACTCAGAGCTATTTAAATTTTATTTTTTTTAAAATCGTTACTTAGAATCTTATAAAATCTTTACAAATAGTAAAAGTATAAGAAAAAAAAATAAAACTCAGATGACACCAACAAAATCAACGATAATTTTTTTGTGTCCTAAAATACTAGTAGTAAAACAACTCCTCCATAATTTTGCTTGCGTATAAATTTTAAAATAATTTGCGATACAACCTATTGCAATTGTTTAAGTGATGAAATCGTGGTATGGTCATGATTAATCAAATTTTAAAAATCCTAAGACAAATCTTGCTAGAGATTCTTCTTCAAAAATTGTATTAAATCGTCCATGGCACGTATTCCAACATTAAATGGAATTGGTCCCTTAAAGAAAAATATCATTCCATGAAATCCTTCCTGGTAATGAGCTAAATGGACTTTAACACCTGCCTTTTTTAGTCTTTGATAATATATCAAACCGTCCTCACGTAATACGTCATATCCTGCCGTTAAAACGTAGGTAAAGGGTAGATCTTTCAAATCTGCATCATCCGCCATAAGGGGAGAAAAATATGGATCGAGGAGAGTCTTTTCTATTTCTTTTGAAAGTTTCTCGTCCCCGAAATCAGTTGGTTTCTTCATGTTACGAAGAGACTCGGTCCTGATATGTTCATTCATGTACCACTTTGGCGAGACGTACTCAGCGTATTTAGATTTTTTCAAGGCTGGCGAAGTGTGCTTATTAGCCATTATTGTGTCAATATGGTCATAGCTAATGTTAGCATAGTTCAGCCAATAGGTCAACATCGATATGTCTGTTAACATTCCTGGAATAAAGTCCTTGTTTTCTATATATGATGGCGTTTGCATATCAAACAATTGCAGACATGGGTAAATGGGAATCTGGATTTTTATCTTCTTCTTTAAGCGTAGAGATACGGCAGCCGATAAATGTCCACCTGCACTATCCCCAGATACTGCAATACGCGAACTATCAATACCTAGGTCTTTTCCATTGTTAATCACGTGCTCCGTGACATCGAGGCAATCTTGGAAAGGAATTGGATGAGCATGTTCTGGAGACTGACGATACCTAAAGTGAATAAAACCCTTTAACAGATAAACCTCGAAATGGAAACATTGTCATCACTGGGTTTTTTTTGTTCAAAGTATCTTACCCAACAGACACAACAACAATTCCAGCCCCTTTAGCCAGCTGCCTTGTAGCCTGGTCATAAACATCTGGAAAAATAAAGCCAATAGAAACTTTACACCGTCAAATATATTTTTCAGAGAAAAAAAACATTTTCCAGAAAATTTTATTGTTTGCCAACAATGATTTTTTTTAGATAAAACGTAAATTCTGACCAATAGAAAGCCAGGACCATCCACCCCCATGGTAGTAAACCAGTGCTGGACGATTGGTTTTCTGTCCACTGGTTGGTTCATAAACTCTGACGTCAACACCAGCCATCTTTGTATCATAGATCTGTTAGAAAAATCATAATTTCTTTAAAAACAAGTCAATGCAATGAATTTCAGTCACTAATTACAGCTAGAAATAGAAAATCTCATTGGACTTGTATAGATATTGTTGTTGTTTTAGTTTGTCTACCTTTAGTTCCGGGTCATCACCAAGACCTCGCGGACTTCCGGTTATGAGTGTGGTCAGCATGATCTCCACCATCTTTCTTGTCCACCACGTGACTCCACCATGAACTCCAAAATTGTTCAAGGTCAATATCTGTTTGGAAAAAAAATATTTAACTTTGAATAAAAGTGTACACTTTCCATCCTATATATTTATGATTTTAAACTTTAATGTAATTCCAAGTAAAAGAAAATGCCATTAATTGGACAAGGGATGCATTATCGTGTTATTAGTTCACACATACGTGATCTTTTCTCAGAAATGTTTGATTATATTAAACACGCGAGAAAAATTTGAAACATTTTTTTTTTCGAGACTTCACATACTCGACTCCTCCTGAGTTTTCCAATGGTCAAAGTCAACATTTCGTACTTACATGTGGTTATAGAAACAAATATTTAACAAATATATAAAACAAAAAAAATTCTTACAACTTTCCCCATTGTCCGAAGTGAGGTATCTAAAATCCTAGCGTTCCAGACTTCCGGAACTCCCTCGGGAACCCCGGTTTCCATATAGTTAAAAATAGCAAACGCTAGGACGAGGGTGATCACTGCAGTTAATGAGGACATCATTATGCTTTTTACAACCGAGGTGTGCTACAAAGAGTATAATTCAAAAAGGTTTTGATGAAAAATGGAAAAAACATAACTATCAATGCCTAAGAAACATCATTATTTCAATCTCATTGTATGCATGTTGTGTTTTTAGGGGGATAAAAACATTAAAGCATTACTGAATTGAATGCGCAATGAAAGATTTGTCATATGCTCTTGAAATACTGCAGAGTTAAAACCAAATGAATGTGCAGTCCTTGCTACTCCGTGAAATGTGTGAACTGTTTCTGGACACTTTGTTCTACATACACGTATATATGTATAAAACAACAAAAAATTAATAAATATCATATGTTTACCTTCATCTGGTGGATGATTTTTCCAACATCTGTTCCCTCCTTCCGTTTGTGACCTTTGTGCAAATTGACCATGTTGGGGATTTATTATGACACCCCTATAATAGATTTCTTTCTGAAGGGCTGTCTTGGAGGATGACCTTCTGTTGTTTTCGCCTATCTCCAAATCTACCAATGTACCTAGATAAGGCCAGGCGGTTTAAGATATCACTGAGAATGGTCAATGTAGATAATCAAATAAAAACTGGTGAAGACAGAAATTTAATTATCCAAACTCATCTTTAAAAAATATAAAGGAAGAAAACTTTCACTTAAAATTCTCTAAATTACAATAAAAATTTGCTAGTTAGTGTATATAAAAGAATTATTCTTCTCATTAAAATACACTTTTATAGAATATATATGAAACTATAATAATTATTGTCACTTTAATATAGACATACTGAATTTTTGTAAGGGTTAAAAATCAAGTGCAATCGCCTTTCTTTTTGAACTTTAAATTATGCAACACGTGCCCATTTTTTTTTTATCGAGACGTAATACGACACATCAGGTATAATTCGCACGTGTGTAACTTTGTTATCAGAATAAACAGCTGTTTTTCGACCATGTGTCATTAACAAGACAAATCAGTCTAAAGTCAATGTAAAATGTCCCAAACTGAGCCTGTAAAATTAATCTTTGATAAGCGCAATCATTTGAAATGATAATAATTAACTTATAATTCTCGTTTTATGTGAAACGCATTTCTCTGTCCTAAATATTGATGGCAAGTCTTGTGTTGTTGTATTTTACCATATCGGCGTAGATGCATATTAGTCATATTGAGTTTACAACAAATGCAATCTCAAATATTATTAGATTCCAATCCATTCAGCCAACATTTACCTATGCGCCTGTGGATATCTAAAAAAATAATTGACATACTTACCGATACAGCCACGTATAAATATTTTCCTGGCCTGGTTAATTGATTACCGGATATTCACTGCTTGCAGTAAAGTAAAATGTATTTGAGATTCGTTGTTCCGAAAACATATTGAAAAAGCGCTAGCGCGAGGACTTTAAAGTGATTTGAGTCCGTCATTTCTTTCTGAAACTTGTTTTCGTGTTTATTATTAATCATAAAATATCTGCATTACTTTATAAAATGTACTTATTTTGAATATACTCATATTTCGGATTTTTGGTTCATTCTTTACAATTGTTAAAATGAATTAGCTTCAATTTAATGATGCACATACCTAAAAATAAATGAAGTGTGCACATTCATAAAAGCCCATGAAACGACAATTACATAATATTTTAGGTCAAATATTTATGTTTGTATAAATTATGGAAACGAGCTGTTGTTTGCTGCGAATATACATATACAATCGTGAATGTAATTTATGTTTTACCAGGTGTACGAGTTTTATTATGTTCATTGATCACGAAGTTGTCACGCGCGGATCAACAGGGGTGTTGGGAGTCCTGACCCCCCCTCCCCCCTTGAATTTGCAGACTTATAAATGTAAATGTATATACTAAACCAAGTATCAGTGTCCTGGGACCCCCTAGAAAACACGGACCCCTCCTAGAAGATGTCGGTAAAAGAAGTTTAGGGCCTAAGTCAACGATTACAACCTCCTTACCAACCAAATGGTGTTTTTTTTTTTTTTGGGGGGGGGTCTTTTTTACTTTAAAATACTCTAGAAACATGGAAGTTATTATTTTACATGTTTATCATTTGTAAAAGAAAATAAATAATATTAACTTAAATTTTGTATCCTAACCCTTGTTTTAATTAAAGACTCAAAAACAAAATCTGAACAACCTTTAGATGAAGGTTGGGTGTATTCTACATGTACGTATGTGTCCTATCCAAAGCTATTTTCTTTTCTTTATAACTAAAGCTGTCAACTATCATTTAGACAAGAAAAGAGATCATACATTTTTGTATATTTTTATATGGAGCTTTCCTCTGAAGGAGATCAATTTACTGTAGAAGTACTTTTTTCTGCGTAGATTCCGTGGAATTATGACCCCGTTGTAAAAATTAAGTACGTCTACATAGGTCTGAAAATGGCTACAACCACCCAAGCCTCGTAAGTTAGAAGAGTGCATGGAGTTAGTCCTTTTGTTCATCTCTCCATTTGAGATTTTATTAGGCCATCAAATGCATAATATTCGACAAAGACGACTTGACTCAAATGCAATTAGCTTGTCTCAAATGGCTTTTGTTTCTTTCCATGATTCAGCACCATACAGAAGGACCAAAAACATATTTCTCTTGAAAATCTTAATTTTGGTAATCATGCTGATATTTGCTGATCTCCAGATGCTTTGCAGCAGTGCAACATAAGTTCGTGCATTGGCTTTAGAATCCTTGGTAGAACAGCTACCTCAGAATTCCAATCTGTGGTGATCTTGCTTCCTAGATAGCTGCACATTTTTGTTAGGTGTTTTTTTTTCCTTGCATATCACGATGTTAGTGCGTAAGCAGTACTACATCATTCTGCTAAATCTAAGTCTTCAGCCATTTCTGACGGAGCCCAACTGATTCGTCTGCTTATACTTGATGGTTTCTCGAATGATCTGTAGTCAAGGCAGATTGTGAAGAGAAGAGGGGAGAGCAGACGTCCCTCTTTTACCCCAGTTTTCGATTTAAACTCCTCTGATAGGTTTTATCCACAGATAACCCTGATATCTTTGAACAGCATCTTAATGATGGAGATGGTTTTATCTAGGATCACTGAGATTAGTGAGACTTTTTTCCAAGGCGATTAACACTGTCAAAATGATGTGACCAAAGGTCAGTAGTAATATTAATTAGATAGACTATTAAAGTGGAGATTCCTCGGCGCATGACTTTTCCTTTCTAAAACCTGCTTGTTACTATCAATCATTCAATCAATCAAGGACAAACCTCATCTCCCTTCAGGAAGATATCTCTTTCAAATCATTCAATTAAAACTTTTAACATAATGAAAGGCGTGTTTCATAATTTCGAAATGTTGACGCCACCAACTGCCTATTATCTCCGCGTCACACAGTAAAAACGAACTGACGACGAAAGGAACCACTGCCTAACAATGGTGACTATTTTATTGTCAATGACACTTAAAAAAATGAAAAGATATACAAGCATATGATCAGAAAATATTTATTTATATAAAACTTCCCTTTGGAGTGATTTTCAGAAAATACATACAAACATTTCATTTCATAGACATGCGTAAACAGCCTGGACATTCCAGTATGGTCCAGTCTTTATCGAAAAATGAATGATGACTACTGCCAAATGCTAGTAAAGTCAAGTAAACAATTGAATTATTCTTTACACAATCCGCCAGCGTCTTCTGTAGAGTCGCGAAAGTAAGGAGTCGGTCCTCACGTCGCTGGTTCGAATGCCACAGTGGGACGTGGAGACTGGTCTTTCGGATGATACCGTATAAACCGAAGTTACGTGTCGAAGTAGGTGCTGGCACGAAATAGATCCCCAATTGCTCAATGGCCCAATTTCTAGTTTTCAACCGGCAAGTGTTGGCTTCTCCATATGAGTGAAAAATTCTCGAAAGGGACGTTAAACATCATACAATCGTTAAACAACATATATTCAATCAATCACAATCCGTCAAGACAATAAAACAAGAATCCCATGGGCCACACCGCTCACCTGAGCAATGTGGCTAGGAAAAAAGCATAAATCAGTTTATTATGAAAAGTTGAAACCAAACAGTGGTCCCAAACAATCCTTAAAAGGAAGGGGGTATGATTTGAACAAACGTGAATCTACACTAACTAAGGATGCTTGCATATTTCTTTGACTACCTATAGCTTTATTGCCCTTTACATTTGAACTTACATTGTGGCCCCGCCCTACCCCCAGGGGTCATGACTTGAACAAAATTGAATCTACGCTACCTGAGAATGCTTCCATATGAATGTGACTAATCATGGCTTTGCTATTTTTAATCAAAGTACTCAGAAGTACAGAGAGCGGGCTCATTTACAGAGTAGAATGAATTTCTAACATGAATCACGTTTATATTCTGATGAAAAAATTATATTAAAACTATCAATATAAATGATAAGAAACTGACAGTGAGTTTTTCAATCCTAATACCACGGTCCGATTTTGTCAGAATCAGAATTAATCTGGTACCGCAGCTGAATGTAAACAAACAGGCCAGTCTGGTTCCCCCTCCTGCTTTACCTCGTATGTGTAGAGAACTACGATAACACTGATTATCAAAAATCCTTACGCTAATGAACTATGTTCTTTGACCTAGGACTGAAGTTTTCAAAGTCATTACTACTAATGTTTATTTATATAGACAAAACTTCGTGTTATTTTTGTTGCTTTATTTAGCGTTTGTATCATCTCAAAAGCGGTTGAGAGTAAGAACTATATTTTTGCACGTATCTTTAAAATGGGGACTATGGGGTTGACTTCCTGCCTTGAACAGGATCACATAAGCCGGCAATTGCTCTTTGAGCAATAAGCCCGGCTAAAAATAAGATTTTTACTACATGTTTCTATGTAAAACTTGGATTCAATATTGTGGCCCTGTCCTACCCCCAGGGGTTATGATTTGAACAAACTTGAATGTGCACTACCTGACAATGCTTCCACAAAAATATGATCATTCATGCCTTTGCCATTCCAGAGAAGAAGATTTTTTTACGAATGTTCCTATATTTTTTCAAAGATGTAAAACTTTGATCGGCTATTGTGCCCCCCCCCCTACCCCAGGGGGTCATGATTTGAACAAACTTGAATCTACACTATCTGAGGATGCTTCCTTATAAGTTTCAACTTTCCTGGCACAGTGGTTCTTGAGAAGAAGATTCTTAAAGTATTTACCTATATATTTCAATGTAAAACTTTGATCGGCCATTGTGGCCCCGCCCTACTCCTGGGGGTCATGATTTGAACAAACTTGAATCTATACTACCTGTGGATGCTTCTCTATAAGTTTCATATTTCCTGGAACTGTGGTTCTTGAGAAGAAGATTTTTAAAACATACCATCAAATTTTCACTATTTCTGAATTATCTCCCCTTGAATAAGGGCATGGCCCTTCATTTGAACAAACTTAAATCCCCTTTACTTAAGGATATTTTGTGTCAAGTTTGGTTGAAATTGGCCCAGTGGTTCTTGAGAAGAAGTCGAAAATGTGAAAAGTTATAACGACGACGACAACGACGACTGACAACGGACAAATTTTGATCAGAAAAGCTCACTTGAGCCGTCGGTTCGGGTGAGCTAAAAACTTATACACTGTAAGGCCCTTTCTATGTAACACAAATATGAATCACATATGCCTTAAATGCAGGTTTTAATGCAGTTTTGTAAAGATCTTTTAAGAGACATAAATAAACAAGAGATGTTTGTAAATGTAAAACACTTAGGCCCCAATACTTCTGCAAAGAAAATGAACGGAAAATGCAAATAATAGGACCGAAATGGCCGTGATGGTACTCATAATAAAATTTGACCTAGATATTCCTGTGATAAATCAGTATTCCAAATTTCATTTCAATTTGTGCAATCTCTGCGAAGAAACTGAACGGAAACTGATGGTGGACCGACCGACCGACAGACAGACAGACAGCAACAAAGCAATATGCCCTCTCTTCTTCGAATTTCAAGGTGATTTTTAATTGTATCATCTGTCCTACAATCTTTAAAGATAATTCATATTTTTGGAATATAATAAAAAATACCGTCTTAATGAAACTTTTATGTCGACTCAATTAAACTTTCCCATTCACCCCCTCTCCCCAGCAAACACATCACATACACACCGATATTATTTTTCTCTTCTGAATCTACCATAAAACTTTTTGAAAAAATTATGTTGACCCCCGCCTTCTCCATAACTTCAGTACTTAATAGAATGTCTTGGGATTTAAAAAACCTCTTTAATTGATTGGTCCAATAAGAGACCAATTGGCACCCCATTCAGAGAGATCCCGCAAAGGCGGCAGTGTTACCCCAGAGGCGATTTAGTGAATACCAAATCGTTAATAGAGTAGACCAAATACTAGTAATACATATATCAAATCCTTTATGGCCAGAAACAATACGCCAACGACAAAAAGGAATTAGAATCATTTATACATGTAGTGACATGTTAACTAACTTTTAATTTAGCTTTGTATGCACTGTCATATATAAATAAATTACAGTAAAATAAAATTTGCAACCTAAACGTGAATAATTATGTAGATTTATATCATGTACAAAGTCTTTTAAATAACCAATAAATGTTGCAAAACCATTTTAAACTGAATATCTGACATACACATACGGTATTTAGGTAGGGGATGGTAAGTATAGGAATCGCACATGGCACTTTTAGTGGTTCAAAAGCTCTATGCCTAGCGTATTATAAACGTTTTGCATGCGTTGTTAAGGACTTTTTATGATTTATTTCGTGATAATATATGAACAGATATGTTTCTTTGGAAAATCAATTTTACAAGAATGTTCAAAATCATAATTAAAAATTATTGGTTGTGTTTTAGTTTGAATATAACTAACCAGTACCGTAAATTTTGGCGTTAATAGTAATACTAGACTTAAAACACTATTAATTTTTAATAATGTTTCTCTACGTAAGGTTTTCTATGACGAAAACGTGGCTAATATTGTAAAGCAGGAAAATAAAAAAAAAAAGAAAAGAAAGAGAGGGTAAGAAAGAGGGAGAAAGTGGTGTGAGAGAAAATATGATGGGAGAGGGAGACATAGGTTAGGGAAAAAACGAAAGGGAAACTTTCCACTTACGTTTTACCTGCCCTTTTCCTATGACTCCTCGACTCTCTACTCCTGGTTGGAGTGGGGAGAAGATAACTCTCTCATACTCCACTCTCGAGCAGAGAGAGAGAGAGAGAGAGAGGGGGTGAGGGGAGAGAGAGGGGGAGAGAGAGTGTGGGAGGAGAAATAGAGTGTGTGTGAGGGGGGAGAGAGGGGGTAAGGGAGGACAGCGTGTGATGCAAGATAGAGATAGAGTGTGAGGGGAGAGAGAGAGTGTGTGAGGAGGTGAGGGAGAGAGAGGGGGGTGAGGGGCGAGAGAGAGAGTGTGAGGAGAGAGAGAGAGAAAGAGTGGATGTTAAGTATAGTTTACGGTTGTGAAACATAGATTTTCGCGTTAACTATGGTTTACAGATGTAAAATATAGATTAACGTTGTTAACTATAGTTTACAGTCCGTAAACTATAGTTTACAACCGATAAACCTAGTTTATCGACTGTGAAACTATGTTTTGCTCATTTTTGTGGATTTGGCGTGCCATAGGTAGAGTTAATAAGTTTATCGAAGTTATAGAAGAAAGAAAAAAAACATATAATATATGTTCTGATCAAAATCTAGATCCTAAACACAAAAACAGTTCAACATACATTACAAGGATATACACACATATGCCACAAAGTTTGAACTTAAATGTCTTTTTCCTTGGAGTTGAACAGTTCGGTTGCTTAGAATACTTCAGTAAAGCCTGGAAATGTGTGCTACAATTTTATGTCTATTTACTGTTATACGCTTATTCCAAAACAAGTTTGGGTTTTTTATATGTTACTTTAAATTATAAAGAATTCTCATAGATTAATAGTTCTGTCCCCTGCTGAAATAGGGGATATCTATTTCGGTTTGTCTGTCTGTCCGTCTAGCTGCCTGTCCGTCTGTAGTTAATTCTGTCTGTGAGTAAGGCTTTCGTTTCCACGCGTTATCCAAAGAACCCTTTGAGTTTTTACAATGAAATTGTACACAATAGATCTAACTATCAATGGCCTACGGAAGATCTCTATTGATTTTGAGGTCAAAGTAATGAATTAAAAAATTCTGTCTGTTTAATATTTTTGTTTCCGCACGATATCTCAATTCGTTACACAAGTTACACAATGAGTCAAAATCATGTGTTTCAAGATATCTATAGCATACAGAGAAAGACTTCAAAAATTTTGGTCTACTAACATTCATTCCTGTGTACTTAAGGCCATGGTAACTGTGGTAACATAATCGACTTTTCTGCGCACGCGTACTATATGGAGGAAGAAGAAAACAAAATTTACTCGGGTCATGCAAAAAATCTCCTTTTTTTTTTTTTTTTTTTTTTTTTTTTTTTTTTTTTTTTTATTTTTTTATTTTTACAATATTTCCCCTTTGTACGGCACGGTGTCTCTTTAACCTTTCAGCTTTTTCAGTGATATTTTAAACCACAATTCTCTGTTGCTTAAGGAAGAATCAAAGGGTCAAGATCGCAAGTTTATACATTTTATAATTGATTGTATACTGCTTAACGTCCCTCTCGAGAATTTTTGAACTGATATGGAGACGCCACCACTTGCCGATGCAGAGCTGAAATTTCTTCCTATACTCGGCACTTAGGGCCATTGAGCATGGAGTTATCTTTTTTGTGTCAGCACCCACTGCGATACGGGACCTAGGTTTATACGGTCTCATCCGAAGGACCGGTCTCCACGTTCCACGGTGGGATTCGAACACACAAAGTAAAGATCAACTCCTTACTTCGCGACTCTAGTGTAGACGCTCTTATCACTGCGCCACGCGGGCGACCATACATACGTATATGTGTGTGTTTGTAAAACTTTCATTTCCGGGCGATTTCTCAAAAGGATTTTGAGTTTTTGCAATTAAATGTTACACCATAACTCCTTCTGTCCCCCACCGTCCTTCTGTCCGTCCCTCCGTTCGGCTGTAATTCTGTCTGTCTGTAACATTTTCATTTCGATTGAATTCCAAGCGAAATTTTGAGAAACCTTGAACTTTTACGACTACCCGGTAGATTCTACAATACAACTCCGTATGGCCTAAAGAAGAAGAAGCCTAATGATTTCGAAATTGAAGTTAAGTTGAGGGTAAACTAGACACACTTGTGATTTTTTAATGTAGAACGTGAAGTAAACATATGTATGCGAAAATCTGCAAATATACGAGGAAGGGGGGGGGGGGGTTTTTGTGTCAGCACCCACTGCGATACGGGACCTAGGTTTATACGGTCTCATCCGAAGGACCGGTCTCCACGTTCCACGGTGGGATTCGAACACACAAAGTAAAGATCAACTCCTTACTTCGCGACTCTAGTGTAGACGCTCTTATCACTGCGCCACGCGGGCGACCATACATACGTATATGTGTGTGTTTGTAAAACTTTCATTTCCGGGCGATTTCTCAAAAGGATTTTGAGTTTTTGCAATTAAATGTTACACCATAACTCCTTCTGTCCCCCACCGTCCTTCTGTCCGTCCCTCCGTTCGGCTGTAATTCTGTCTGTCTGTAACATTTTCATTTCGATTGAATTCCAAGCGAAATTTTGAGAAACCTTGAACTTTTACGACTACCCGGTAGATTCTACAATACAACTCCGTATGGCCTAAAGAAGAAGAAGCCTAATGATTTCGAAATTGAAGTTAAGTTGAGGGTAAACTAGACACACTTGTGATTTTTTAATGTAGAACGTGAAGTAAACATATGTATGCGAAAATCTGCAAATATACGAGGAAGGGGGGGGGGAGAGGGGTTCGACCCCAAATCTGAGCATCCTCCCCTTTTTGCCTTCAGTGGGGGACACAAATTCTCTGAATAAGCTTGTTAAAAATAACGAAACTGAACCTGTATAGATTTATCAATCTCAGAGAAACGAATACCAGGTACAAAGCTGGCATCTCGTATTCAGTCGTTTAGGCAATACACTTTAATTGAACATAAATTAGTTTATAATCAATTTATGTCCACTTTAATTGTACATAAATTAGTTTATATTTAGCTAAAGCAAGATATTCCCAACAAAAAATCTATCGTGAAAGCGCCACCAAGTGGTAAGGAAGTGCTGTCAAGGTAAGGGCCTGAACTCCTTCCAGTGACGGCGGGTTATCCGTATCATCCATCACAAATCTGAATCTTTGTAACAAGTTCGTGAAAAACAAGAACAACTCCATCCTTGCAAGTGGTTCTCCAATGCAAAATCGAGGACCTGTAGGTGAAAATGCTTATAATTTGAAACCTATGTATTCTTGTATCCATATCGAAACTTTTATGAAGGTGGAACAAGACTCACCTGTGGAAAATGGAACGAAAGCATCCCTGCGTCTTAGTGATCCGTCCTCGTTTAAAAATCGGTCGGGTTTGAAGTTCTGTGGTTCTTCCCAGTATTTCTCGTCAATGTGGGCTGAATACAGATTTGCTATGATAATGGTGTCTTTCGGAATATCAAAACCAAGCAACTGGGTATCACACTTTGCAACGTGTGGAAGAGAGAAAGTTACTGAAAGGTGGAAAATTACGTTTAACATTTTACTTGGTCGGAAGGTAGGCATTTATTTAAAATTACTAGTAATCAAGATTGTTTAATGAACTTTTGAGCTTGAATACTGCTTGTTATCTCTCTCTATATATTTCATCAATAATACGTAAAATTAATACATGCAAGTATTTGCTATTCGCTGAATTTCCAATAAGGTGGCCTCTAGGTACGGCATTTTCCCTCTGTCTTCGAGACCAACATGTCTATTTTTACCGACAACCTTTCAAAATATTTTTAATAAAAATACATTGCAGAGATACTAGTGATAACTAAATATGTCGGTATCATAAACAAGAAAAATAGGTATGCACTGAGATATCAATATATCATATGGATTTAATACGAAGTCATATGCTTGATGTGGTATTTCTTATATTTACGTACAGAATCGATCTCTTCCTGACACTTGGTCTGTATGTCAGGGTATGTAATCATATACAGTAGACACCAGTCTAAACTTGTCCCGGTCGTCTCCCCTCCGGCGAGGAAAAGATCCACAATAATTTTATAAACATTGGCCTCTAAAAAAAATAATGTAATACATGTACTTGTTAACACAGAGTGTATGCTCAAGTTTTTAATTACTTAGTATACTTTTTTGTAAATAGTATCGAAGAACCATACCAGTAAATATTTCAGGTTCTGAGTCGTCGCGAGAAGCCTTTATGTACAGGTCAATAAAATCTCGTATTGCCCCGGGATCGAATGTTTCCTCGTGTTCTTTTATAGTCACAGCCAGATATCGCTTAACCTTTTCTATAGCAGCACTTCTTTTCCTTATTAACTAGGATGAAAACGTGAGAAAAGGCAACTGATACTTTTTCTGTTTAATCAAAGCTATATACGCTACATTATTCATTTCAATAAAGACATATTGTACCTCTTTCCCGCCAGAAAAGTTCCTCGTAAACGGAAAGAAATTTTCCTTTGCAAATGGTGCGTTGAGACGAAAAATGGATTCAAGAACATCTGTTAATTCATTAAATCGGTCGTCGGTATACTGAAACCTATAAATTGCATGATTCTTGTAGGGAAACATCAAATTTAATACAAAATAAGTGAACATAGTAAGTGCAGAAATTCAGCAATACCTTGCACCAAACATTACACTGCAAATGATGTTAGTTGCAGCCGACAAAAAGAGCGGCTTCACTCTGATTGGTTTTCCTTTGCTTGCTGTCATTGTATCCATGACAACGTTCACCTCTTCTTTCACTCTCTCTTCCAATGATTTTTTCCCAACTCCAAAGTCTCGTAAAGCTTGCAAAGCGAACCTTCTGAGGATTTTCCATGGTCGATCACTATTGTAAGTTAAACCTGCAAATTGTCTCTATATATAACAAACTGATGTTAAATGTCAGTTGAGTGCTTACTTACACATCTCAAAATGTTGGAATTAAGAGGTAATTCAGCTAAACAAATTAATTCAGGTCATTTAGATTTAAAAGTTTAAAAAAGAAGCAAAACAAAATGAAATCTAACGACAAAGTACATCTTAACAATTTCATAATGAAAGGGCAGTGAGACTAATAAAAATACCAGAGTAAATGTAAATTTTTATTTCGAGGGAAAATGTCCATACCTGTTCCTTTGGAAACACCAATCAATGGTACAAACAGCTGAGGTCTGTCTGTAAAGACATCTGCCTGTTTTACAAAAGCTTCGTTGATTGCGTCATATCCGTTTAAAATAACAATTAAAGTAGACCCGCAATGAAGAGTGTAAATATTTCCATATTCCTCCGCAAGTTTTGTATAGGCTTTGTATCCATGTGGATCTTTTTTAAACAGAATTAAATTCCCCAAGAATGGAATCGGAAGTGGTCCAGGGGGAAGGTTCCTTTTCTTACGCCAAAATACAAACAAGAAAACGAGAAAGGAAAGTACAGATATAAGGATTAAAGTTGTAGCCATTGCTGACACCTCATATAAACATAAATAACGTCCTTTCACATTACAGTTACATGTAGAAGGCACGTGGTCAGGAAATGCAATTCCATTTATCTATCTGCCCTGGATTTGACATTATTGTCGTAGTAAGTATTCTGAATCACGTTTCTTTTCCTTCCTTTATGACTTATAATTTAAAGAGAATTTCCAGGTAAACCACTTCACATACATATCTTTAGTTATAGAGTTTATAGCACGTGTGAAAATTATTTTGATACAGGATGGATTATGAGAAAAGTTCACTATATATGTTAATTGTTTTGCATTATTTCAACTAAATATTATAAAATGTACTTTATTGACGCCCCCGGGCCGATAATGCTCAACCAAGACACGTTTGGTGTTCTTTGGGACCCTATTTTGATACCATTTGTTAAAACAATAGTACAATAATTTTTCGAAAGGATTTATGAATGAGCTATGCTTAAATCCATACAAAAGAAGGAGTGACACATATGTAGAGAATCTTGGAAACAGAGCTATATAGTTTACTATCGCAGCATTGCACTTTCGAGGTATGAGTTTGTGCGATATCACAACGATTCGATGACGATATAGCAATGAAGCATTGACGATGAAGGAGTGGTACCGGTGCGAATACGATGATGCGATGGCAAAATAAAATCGATGATGCGATGGTACGATGACGATGACTCTTCTAGGAAAGCTATAGACTTATCTTTTATCCATTAGTTCGTACATTTAACGTTTTGTTTGATTACTTGAAAAATCAAATTACTGGGATAATTTGGATATATTTTTTAGGTTAAAGAAAATTAAGATATCTGTTACGAAGACGTAGATGAATATTAAATAAAGGAATGAATGAACTGAGATTTTATCTAAGTAGATATGGATATAATTTTCTTCCAAAATTTTATTGAAACTGTAGGATCGAGGGGTAGCATTTTGAAAATTGTATAAATAAGAACACCCCAAAAGATCTTCTGATCAAATATATTGAATTTTGCCTTCCTGATTTGTTATATAAAATTGTTTATGTCAAACGCACATTTCATATGGGTCCTTTTAAACACCTCATACACCATAAAATTCCAGATTCATGTGTCTTCGGACTTAAACATCGCATGTATGACAATTTTAGCCACTTACAGAATTGCATCTGCGTTAAGGAAACCTTCTACTGATCCTAACATAGTAAATGCCAAATTGGTACCAGAACAAATGAAGAAATAAACCAGGGTAAGGAAAAAAACTAGAATAATTTTTTCACCTCTGTAAAAAGGCCGTTATATGAATTATAGATGATCTACAATTTCTCCATACAAAACAAAAACGAAAACGGTTCAATTTAAAAAAGATGTTTAATGATTTGTAATGAATACACTCAAACATGAAAGATTTTAAAAATTTTTTTTAATATTGTTAAAATCTATAATCCTCAACCAATGAATGATCCGAGGACCGGAAGTTTATGTTCATGTTGTCCAGCCCCCTGAATCTGAGCCCGGATGTCGTCACGAAGATCGGCCGGAAGTACGTAGACGTTATACCTCTTGACCGGTTTACCGGTCCTATCAATAAGAATTTTCTCGAAATTCCAGCGGATATCGTGAACTTTATTCCCCTGGTAGGTCAAGCCGGGATAAAACAGTTCATCTGTAGGTTCACAGTATTTCTAAAAAAAAAAAGTATTATTATATAATTTTATTCTTTATTAACTTAAAATATAAGTTATCCTCGTTTGCATGTACATCTTAGTTATTTTGTTATATTCTTATAGGTATATTCCAAGGACACACTTTATTTTCCATATCTCCAGTGATATTGCGTGAAATCACCTTCGAAAGATGAAATTTATCGCTTATGCATTACATGTATAACCAATGAAGAACAAACCCCAGCATTTTTTTTTTCCACAACAAAGTACTTATACCTGTACACGGGCAATATTCTAGTCTTCGTTACAAAATTCCCTTTTAAAAAAAATCTTTAAAAATTTCTTATTTTCCTTTATTCTTTAAATAATAATGCATATTAATTTAAAATTACTGTGGATTATATTCAATAAATTTCTTAATTTTAAAAAGATATACCTCCCTGTATCATGACTTAGGCTTCTACTTATGGAAAAAAAATACTCGGGTTTGAATTTTCTTCATTATTAGATATAATTGATAAATTTATTTTTTTCAAAAGTGACTTCACAACAGATCTTAACTTCCCGTCAGAAATTCTGTTTGTCAATAAGGTTTTTGATCTATGTTTTCTATGTAAAAATTGTTGTAATAAACTATTAAATCAATCTTATAATTTTTTTTATATATTATCTTTGTAATGACGTACTTTTTTTTGTTTAAGAAAATATGTGCCTGTTTTTGATGAAGCGGCTTTAAGCATAGTATATATATATATATATATGTTAAATATAAATTCCAAATTCCAGAATATCATGATAAAAGGGTCCCCATGTGGACATGACAAACCTAAAATGTTTCGGTGAATAAAGAAACGGAAGTTTACAGGCTTTTAGAATATAGGTAAATTTACACAATGATAATATTCCCTTACTTTTAGGTAAGTAAACATCTTATGTTCATGGATACCGTTGACTTCTGTTTTAGCGGTGAGAGGGAAACCCGGGATAAACCCATTTCCAGGTCTGACATATTTCAGTCCATTCATGATCTCGGTACCATTTGCACCGGGCTCCTCCTGTAAATCAAACAAGAAATTCTCAAAACGCAGTCAAACAAATAAATTGTTCATTTACAATGTAAGACATTAATATCTGATTCTCTTTAAGTATCAATATTGAACAGATGCAATATTTAAATAGATTCATAAAAGTCAGTAAAATAGAAAAACAAACACATGGAACATATACATGTATATACAAACAGACAAAACTTGTATCCACACTAATTTATTTATTAAAATTAAATTACTTTTCAAATAACATGTACATGTACTTGAAAATAAGAAACATACTTACATAATGAAACTGGTCGGTAGGTACTGCAATAATCTGGAGATCACTTCCGAATTCTCTCTGCAGAGCATTTAGTCCCAGAAACTGTGGGGTGTGGTCACAATAGGTAGCCACATTAACCACCAGAATCACCTTACCCCGGAGGTCGGCGAAATTGATGGCGCTAGTCTTGAAAATGTTTGGCAAGGAAAAGTCGTAGATGGTGGTGGCATCAGACACTGGTTGTGAACATTGGCCAATGAGGCCCATAATCGGCGAAGCCACCAGACCGAGGAGGAATATCACTTGTAGAAGCATGATGGTGTTTGTTGTTTGGAATAATGTTGACACTTTGAAATTTTGTTTCCTCTATTTATACTTTTTGGGTGAGATTCCTTATCTGATCTCTGTGACCGTTAATTAGAACGACGAAAACGAGGAAACCTAGGCTACCTGATTATGTCTAGGCTTAGAACTTTAAGGTTAAACGTTCTAAATTATCGTTAGAAGAAAATAAATAGGTACAAGGTTTGATCCAAAAGTAATGTAAATTATTTGCAATAAATATAGCTTTAATCATGTATAATTTTGTTGATTTGCGTCAACTAGTATAAATTTTATCGAAGTTGTGACATTACTTTTGGATCAACCCTTGTATCTTGGCAATGACGATGATTTTTTTTTTTTTATAACTAACCAGACTTTTTCATGAAGAATTAAATCGAGTATTCTGTTTCTGTTTTTTTTTTTTTTTTTTTTTTTTTTTTTTTTTTTTTTTTGCAAACATCGTGTGATCGGAGATAAGCATAGAGAATGCTGAAAAACTGATGCTCGGTTTAGGTCGTAATGTTTAGATAGAGCTTATAAAAATTGCTGAAATAGAACTCGGCCTTTGGTCTATTGGTCGAGATGAAAGTTTAGAACTTCGGGCTTAGGTACTGTGACTGAGAGCGAAGTGCAGTTAAACTGATGATAATGACTCCGAACTTTGCTCATTTAGCTGACAGCAAAGTGTAGAAAGAGTGGGTTTTGACTTTAGACTTTGAGGAGCAATTTGTCGCATTCTGATAAAGACAACAGACAATCACCAGTATACAAGGTTTGGATATATATTTATGTTCCCCAAAAAGAGTTTGGGAACATATTGTTTTTACTCGGTTTCTTATTATTATTATTATTCATATTTTATATAATTGATTTTCATTAAAAAAAATGGATAAACGTCGGAGCGAGAGAAAGTGAGGGTGTGTGTGTTTTTAAGATTTGCTTAAAATAAGGTATAATACATATGCCATCTATTTTTTTGGTTTGTGTGCCTGAGGATGTTATGAGGCCATAAAGCGCTGCTTTCACTAGACTGTGACAGGCTTTTGGCGAAGCTTTGCCTTGATTTCGAAAAAACAAAAAACAAAACATTAATAGTATTTTTAATACACGTCTTGAAACAGTATGATTACAGTAAAAATCGGTTATAACGAAGTTACTGGGACCTTAAAAGAATTACTTCGCTATATCCGTAATTCGTTATATCCGTATAAGAAATTGATTAAATATATATAACTGGGGTCCAAGATAACTTCGCTATATCCGTGAATTTGCAATATCCGTGTTCGTACTAAACAAGTTTTACTGTACATTCTAAAATGGTCTACCCTTATCTGATTCTTAAAAAACATAATTTATAATACTTATGATTTTAACAAATCTTTAATAGAGAGATTCTAATGACACACATATTATGACTCTGATTAATAAAAAAAATGCTCGAGTAAGCATTGTTTTTTTTGAAATAAGAACTTTCCCCCAAATGTCAATTTTTAATTTGTTTGAAAAATAAAAGGAAATGAAAACTTAATAATGATATGGAAAACAAAATACAAACATGATCGACAGTATAATGATCTACGTATGTTTTGACGTGAAACCTCAAAAGAAGCCAGTGGACAGAATAAAAAAAACCCAAAAACATACAATGAGTAAAAATATCATGGTAACAATGACCAAAGATTAGCCACGTTTACAATCAAAAGCAGGGACGTCCTTGATTATTAAAAGATATTTACTTTTGTTGAACTGGTGTGCAATTTTCATTAGTATGAGCAATTTTTGTTCAATTCAGTTACTTTCACATGAGTGCTTTTAGACTCCTGCATGCAGAATTAAACCGAGTATTCTGTTTCTTTATTTTTTTTCAAATATAGTGTGATCGGAGTAAAAAAAAATCCATATTTATCACAGAGAATGTTTAAGAAACTGACCATGGCTTTTGGTCTTAATGTTTCTAAGCTTGTTATAGGAATTGATGATATTGGACCCCGCCTTTGGTTTCTTGGTCGTGATAAAAGCAATCGGCAATCCTCGGCTGACTCCGCTACGCTCCATTCAAACCTCGGATGTGATAGGTGGAGTAATACGCCTCAAGTCGATACATTTCTCCGCCGGAAACTGCCTTTTCACTCATTTCATATTTCGCTCTGCCTAAAGTTCTTCGAAAAGGTTTCTTTATTTGTGAAATTCCTCATGTTAATTACAACCATATGTTAGAAGTCTTTGAAAGCAAGAACACAGAGTTGGGCAAGCAAAAGTATAACATTTGAAATAAATTCAAAAAAGATCACATGACTGAATCAGCAAGATGGTAGATCCCCGTTGATGTCCGAGGTTATGTGTGAGGTACGAGTCATCCGAGGAACTCTGAGTGTGATAAAAGTCTTCAGGCTTAGGTATTTTGAATGAGAGCGAAGTGTACAAACTGATGACATTGACTTCGAACTTTGCTCATTTAGCTGACAGCAAAGTATAGAAAGAGAAGGTTTTGACTTTTGACTTTGAGGAGCAATTTGTCGCATCCAGATGAAGACAACAGACTATTCCACAAGGTTTGGAAATATATTTTATATAGTTGAATTTCATTAAAAAGGATAAAAGTCGGATCGAGAGAAAGCGTGATTTTGTATGTATGTGTGAGTGTGTGTGCTTTTTAAGATTTACGTAAAATAAGGTAGAATACATATGCTACCTATATTTATTGGTTTGTGTGCTTGAGGATGTTATTAGGCATTGTTTGCACTAGACTGTGACAGGCATTTGGCGAAGCTTAACGAAATGATTTTTGAGATTATTAATACACGTCTTGACTTTTTCGACAAAATAAATCCAATTTAATTACGTCTACCCTTAACGGATTTCTATAAAACATAATTAATGAAACTTATGATTTTAACAAATTTTTAAAAGAGAGATTCTAATGACACATGTACACAAAGTATAACTACGATTAATAACAGTGCTTGAGTAAGCATTGTGGTTCTCTAAATAAGAATTTTCAATAAATATGCTAATTTTAATTTTTGTTTGAAATATAAAAGGAAGTGGTACCAATATTATTGCATTGATATGAAAAATACCAAACAAATAAACAAGATCGACAGTATACTGTTCCATGAATGTTTTGACGTGAAACTTCAAAAGAAGCCAGTAGACAGAATTTAAAGAAAAACTGTACTGATTGAAGATTTCAAGTAAACAACGACCAAAGGTCATTCACGTGTACAATGAAAAGCCGGGACGTCCTAGATATGTATTTAAGATATTTGTCAACCTGGTGTGCTTTTTCCATTTGTATGAGGGAGTTCCCTTCAATTTGATAATTTTTCCTTAGAAGATCTATTTATCGAAATGGCTTTTTTGTAATATTCTTTATCAGAAACACATTTATCAGACAAATTAAAGAATTATGAAACCAAAAAAAATCTGCTGCATCCGTTGCATTGCCATTGGTTCTTTTACTAGTATTTGAAATTTCTGTAAACACTGTTTTAACACCCATGAATTTATTCAAGCTATAGGGAGGCGTTTTTTACATGTACAGGAACCAAAACTCTAAAACGAAAGTTTACTCAATTAACCGACTCTTACTGTCTGTTGGCTTTAGGCACTGCGGTGCTGAAATATTGTATACAGTCACACACAATTCAAACCGCAGCTCTCTGAATACACTTTAAAAACGCTTAAGTTTACACAATCCATCTCCATAAACACCGATCTACTAGTAACTGATTTTCTTGATGCTTTTTCATTGAATGATTTCACTTTGACAATGTTATCATCTTTTCTTGATTTTATATTGGGGAAACTAGACTAGGTTTTAATTGACTTTCATCTTTACATTATCTTTTTTTTTTTTTGGTTCAATCTTCTATATGTTCTCAATAAATGAAAACTAGACAGCGCTTTCTTGTCTGGAAATTTTTTCTTCATCATACCCTGTACAATAGAATGTCGTGCTACTGATGATGTTTAACTCCATATTTATTCTGCAGCTTTACGAGGAAGCTCAGGTTTGTCCTATTCTTGTTGTTTTCAAGTCTTTGTCAGCTCCGCCATCTGGAGTCACTACACTTCCATATTCGTAAACTATGAATGAATTATATTTTTTCCATTCAGCTGTATCTTGGGTTGGCTCTTTGTTTGTAGGTACATGTACATTTCTTCTGTTTCTTTATGTTTAAGGACAAATGATACAAACAAACTTTTGTCAAAAATATGAAAATAACAAGTCATGATTTTATCAGTAAACTGAACAAGTTAACATCGTAGTTTTTCATTTTTCATTCAAAGTTTCACAATAGTTAGATTTGAGGTGTAAAATATATGTATAGATTAATAAGGATGGTTGCAGAAAGGTTGGATTTTGAACATCATAGAAGGTTAAACCAATGAGAATCTATATTTGACAGGCGGTAAACATGAAGCACCGAGAATGCCACGCCTTACTGAAAGTCCAAACTAAGCTGGAAATGGTTATACGAGCAACACAAAAAACCAAAATCCACAAAAGTGACCTAGTATTCTTAACAGCGGGAGAATTCAGTATCATTTAACACATCAACTCCAATGAAGTTAACGTCTCTTCCCGAGGATTCCCGATACTGAACCAGTTTGGCTGGAGGTTTTTTCTCTAGAGTTTTCTAATCTTGCACCTATAAAGCAAGAAAAATGTTCTTCTGAGTCTGAAACTCTTCAAGTGTTCGAATAATATCTCTAAAGAGAAACACTAAAAAACTTTTAAATCATTTTTTAAAGCTTTAAATCTTTATCATTGAAGATGATTCTTACCAACATGTAATGCAATCATTGGTTCCTGTTCTCGAGAATGTATTATGAAACTTGCTTGTCCAAGATTATTTACTTTCACCATCTTTCCGGTACATTTATCATTCACAATTTCACCGGATATGACGTCACAATATGTCCCACTTGGTAAACCAGTGAGCAGCCTTACGGATAGCTCGGTATTCCCCGCGTTTATGGCGACGAATCCTCTGCCTTGTCTGGCAAAAGCCAACTGTCTTTGATTGTTACTCCACCAGTTCGCCATTCTGGCACGACCTACGGTATTTCGGAAACCTACCATGTTCCGTATTGGTCTCCAACGATGTTCGCAAATCTAAAAAAAAAGTTACTACATGTAAGTTAATTCTTCTAACCATTCAACACTAACTTTATGGTGCTAACTACATGTACTTATAACTGGAATGTCTATGAAAGAGAAATTGACCTAAATCTGTGAAAGCTAATATTAGTATTTAAAATGTTTAATTGACTATAAGACTTTCTACTTGCCCATCCATTTTGACAATCTATGCTGTTCTCGTAGAAGGCGCCCAAGGTGGTCATGTTTGAATCAGCTGGTGGACCCATCCAGGAGTAAACGTCCCTTCCGTCCACCATTGTCTTCGGCCAATAGTAACTACTCATTACTCTTGCCATCCCATACGGATGCGCAAGCATGAACACGGTTGCCATCTTATACAAACGAGGATTGTCAAAATTGGATAACACTTTCTCTGTAAAAGAAGTTAACCGGCAGATTTACCCATCATACTAAGGTCTCACTGCAAGGGACTTAAAGTTTACACCGTTTTAGAAAAATTTGCGGATTTCACATCAAGATTAGACCAGTTTCACTGTATGTACAGATTAGTGAAGATGAGACATTATAATCAAGGCACTGTCTCTACCAATTAAACAAGAAGAAAAATCTTATCAGAGATAATTTTTGTAAATATGTTGAAGATATACACCTGTACCATAACCACGCTGACTTGCACTGTCATCAATGAAAATCATGGCGTCATCTGACGCTGGCCATCCGGGTCTTAATTCTAAATCTGTTAGCACCTTCAGATTTTCTGTGGGACTTCTGCAATAAAAAGCAGTTGTGATGTTTGGTTTATTTATTAAAACTTATGGTTCAAGATTAAATTTGAAATGTGCCATTCGTTTGTTTATTTGATCACCGAAATCTAACTAAGATCTACAATAAAATAGTCCGAGGGTGTGTTCTACTAGTCTGATCGATTTGATTTTTAAGTAAACATGCATGAATCCGAGAAAATGTAGATAAGATTTGATACTAACAGAAATACCCTTGCAAGAAAGTATCCATAGTCGTAGTTAGTGACCTTAGCAAGTCTAGAATATTCTGTAATATCACTGGATAGTCCTACGGTGTCTATTACCAAATCCTCGTGAAGAATAAAAGGGCGCGTGTCAAAAGGAAAATACTTTATATTCAGATGATGAAGCTTTACGTACAGTCGTTCAAGTTCAGATGGCCACATGTGCTTAGCAGCATCGATTCTAAAACCTGCCACTCCAATGTCTATAAGCTTATTTAGAAACTTTACATGAGTTTCTTGAATGTGCTTTGAGAATATTTTCAAATCGTTTAGTGCTTGTAGTCTGCAATTCCGAACTTCTACTTTGTTTGTATAGTTGTGAACTGTAAGATCCTTGGATGAACAGTTTTGTGCGCTGTTAAAGTCTGATTCGGAGAACTGAACTTCGGGATACAGGGGGTCGCTGTAATAAGATCCAGCTGTACCAAGTCCACTGGAACCTGCCTTTGCCATGTGATTAAGGGTCACGTCTGCGTATATCCTGAAATCGGTATACGACTTTCATTAGTATTTTATAAGAGTTAATTATCAAATTTTGTGATAAATTTAAATTACTCTGTTATTTTGTTAATCCTTTGTCTGTGTTCATTCAAATACTGTCATAAAAATGAAAAGAGGTAAATAAAGTTTTAGCCACGTTTGGTTTATCAGTTTTAGGATTGGAAACAGAGGATAGAGGCTTTAAAATCGAGGTCTTCCTATAATATCAAAGAACGAGTGCACTTATGGGCCCCGGTAAAATGTGAAAAAATAAACAATCAAATTAAGCAAAAATTTTCATCTCAAATGATTAATTGATATCTAAACCATACGATTCAACAAATTTTACCTCTGAAATCCACGAATATACAAAGAACAGAACTATACAATGTGGTAGGGGTCAGCGGACATTGGCGATTTTCTATAGTAAATCGAGAACGGTCATTCATTTCAAAGCCTTTGTTAGCTATGAGCCTAACGTTGTGCAAACTTGTCCTAATGACAAAAGACGCATATTACATTTATAAAACTTGTGTGAAAATATGAAATTTGCACACGATTAGGCTCGTACTTAAAATATTAAAAATGTATCAAAAGGACAATATTTTTCCAATAGCAAGTGAGAGCTATTTACCTGTATGACCCATGTTGAACCCATGTGTGGAATAAATTATTTAAAATACTAATAGTCACGTGAGTTCTACCCAGGTAAACATTCCTCAAAAGTGCTCACTGTAAAACATAGGCAGGTTTTGTTTCAGTAAGTCAAAGTCGTGCCGCTTAGAGATGTTTGTATGTATTTGTTTTTTAAGAACACGGGAGGGTAAGGAGATTTAAGTGTCGTTCATAAAGTGTCAAATATTTTTAACCTTCATGCAAGACAATGAAACAGGTATTGAAAGCCACCTATACATGTAACAGTCCTTTAATTTTAATTTCAAATTCAATGAAACTATTATTGTAATTTTTCAAATGCAAGAGTGCCAATTTCTTAGTTTTAATCATTTTAGCTACAGGCAACTACCGTATATACTCGCCTATAAGTCGGTTGTATTTAATTAGCTTGTATACCAGATGGACTGACCTCATATAAAACCATACTTTTAATAGCTCGCCTATAAGTCGGACAAAGAGTTTAAGACCAGAGATTAACTCCCAAAAAACCGACTTATAGGCGAGTATATACGGTACACAGCTTCATTTCATATTTTTAGAAACAGGTTTGGCGCAAGAAATATCATTCCGCAAACGCGCCCGACTATGATCCACCATCAGATTGTTCAAGTATCGATTTAAATATCTATTCCCTTGATTTACATAAACGAAACTAAAAAAAGGTTCGGTACGACTTTTCCGGATTTATAGGGTATCCATAGGCTTTTTAAAATATTCAATTGTTTCAAATCAATGCTGATTTAAATGGCGCTTAACATGCTTTTTGATTAGAAATATCCAATAGTATCTAACTATTACCAATAGAGAACGATTTGCTAATATATTCTGAAGTAAAATGACACATAAAAAGGGCCCATTAAGTATTGCTTAAGTGCACTTGTCCTTTATACTGAGGAGTATTATTTAAAAAAAATAAATTCTTGACTCTCTGGGAGTCTTCCAAAGTGATGGACATTTTGAAGACAAACAATACTTTCGTGCAAAAGACGTCATGGTGATAACAGAAATCAAATAGCTTTTTATGTTTTTTTGGCTTGTCAGATTTCTTTTGGGAGATCCCCGCCCCAACTTTTAAAACCGTTGTCCGTACCTGCATGTCATTCATGGGTTTACATGCCGCATTTTACAAATAATTTTAAATGACTATCATCAGACCTGATGCCAGCTTTATTACACCGCTCTACCATATCTGTGAACTCCTGTTCGTTGCCGCTCCTCGTCACCAGTTTGTAAGAGACGGGCTGGTAACGCTCAAACCACGGACGGGAAGGAAGCTTGATGATTCTATTCTCATTGGGAGGGGAAATCTAAAAATGGATCATATGTACCTGTAGATACATGAAACTACATCTGTAAGTTAATGTGTAAACTTGTTCGATGTTTTCTTATTGTAGGAATACAGAATAAGTATCAGTATTGAGCCAGAGCTAGATCTTCCATCATCGATTCCTGACAATACGCAAAATACAATTTTTTGTAATTGACAACCAGCTTCCCCTCCCCTCTCTCTTTGAGAAAATGTGGAGGGGGACCAGATACCTGTATAAGCACATGATATAACGTTGTCAGAAATAATTGGGTTGTAAGGATTGGTGGCTAAAGGCCTACCCAGCCATGGCCCTTACTACTTGCTTAAATAAATTAATACTCAAGGAAAAGGATTCCATTACTTACATGCACAATTTTTTGCCATTATTCATTTGGTACTTTAAAAGAACTTATAAATTAAAAGAAATTAATCTACATGTATTTATAATGAAATTGTAAATCCTTTACCTGTACACCACAGAAGCCAGCTGGTGCCAGAATTCGTTCACATTCTGTAGCCACGTCGTTCCATTTCCATTCAAACAGATGGACAATGGTGTCTCGTCCCGCTGGGCAATTGGACTGGCTCCATAGACCGCATGAAACTAAGGAAAAAAGGAAGGTGTTGCATAGTTTAAGTAGATACAGTATGCTTTGATAGAGAAATCGTGCTGGGAAATGGAGTATAGAAATCCTATCCATACAATATGTGTGGAATGTAGATATTTATAAATGCATTAAAAATCCTTTTTTTTTCTCAAATAATTTATGTTTACACTAAGTTCAATGAAAGGTTAATAAAACATTGATACAACACTGATCTTTTGTCATTCTATCTGCATGTCGCTTGCAGGATCTAGTCAAAGTATCATTGTAACATCACAACATCACAATGTTGTCACCTGTCTACAGTCTGACTTTGGACGACCACAGAAGATTAAGATAGTGTTTAGATGAGCAGACGACTGACAGCTAGCAGATGATTCGCATACGACAGACAGTAGCATTATAGTAGAGGATTTGCAGATGACAGGTGGTTTTGCAGTCGTCTGATTGTACATAGCAGAAGACAAGATGTAGCCATTTAAAATCAGGAGAGTGGCCATGCACCTTCATCTATCCCCCGAATTTGAATTAATCTTCAAGATCTATCCCATGGGTTCTAAGACACTTTCTTGATCAAAACCAAACTCCGCCATCCAAAGTCAACCAAGTGTTGCTGGGTTCTTTAAGGACGCCATTCGGCCGAATCTTCTGGACCTGTCCTATATAATTATGTAAGTGATCCGAGATACTCGACAACATCGATATCTCCCCCACTAATGTGATCCAAAGACTGTAGGCTTAGGATGACCAGTCCTCGCGGGTCGGTGAGAACCTCAAAACTGCTCAAGGGTGGAATGAGAAGGGGGGGGGGTCATAAGTAGGCTAGCCTTGAAATGAGAGACCATCATAAACCCTAATGTTAGAATGACAGTGACCTTTGGAATAAGGGAGAGTCACAGACATCAGACTTGGAATAAGAGGAACCATTTTTTTTCGAATACAGACAGTTACAAAATGTACCAAGTGACTCCAAAACAGTGATCAGTCTCATTGACAAACATAATTCCACTGGAATATCAACTGGCTACAGGTAGTATATTCTCCTTATCTTAAGGATGTTTGCTAAAAATATTAAATTGACAAGAATAAACTCTACATCAAATACACGTGTTGCTGAGAAAATCACGTCATCGTTTGTTATACTTAGTGTACATTGATACAAATAGACAATGACAACAAATATAATCATACCAAAATATATGAAAGGGAATTTCATATATATGAAATGAAATCCAAAATATATAACTAACACTAGATATAGCATTTTGTTAACACATGAAAATTTATTTTTAAGATTTTTGCCTCATACAATTTCTAACCTTTTTTTTAATTTCTCTTGATGCACGTTATCCGGATCAATAGCGGCATTTCTTTCCAAATTTTGATAATCAATTTAGAAATTTATCTTACCTGGCATAAAGATATAAAACAAAATCAGTAATGTCTGCAAATTCCAACACTCTTGTACTTGGTCCATGTTAAAGATGATAACTCTCCCTGGTGACCTGTTTACTGTGAACTTTAGATTATCTTCTAAATTCGATGGTGTCTTCGGGGAGCGGATCCGCATTCATCTCAAGTTGAAAGGGTGGGATAGTTACGAAAATAGTAGTGTTGATTTTAAAAATTGTTTGCTCTGCTGTATGTAAGTCATTTATTTTATGAAAAAGAATTTTTATAACCATGATAACGGTACATTTCTTGTTTGTTTTTTATTAGCAAAGTCTGTTATAGCACATTAAATTCCAAATGATATATGACCCCCCCCCCCCCGTGCTTTGTTTGTTGTTCGTGTAAGAGGGGGAACTATAAGCATTGATTTTATTTTTTGTTTCAGTTATCGACCCAGCTTCACTGAGGGCCTACATATAAATGTATTTATGCAACGGACGTCACTGTTTTGCTGTGAGCCAATCTGATTAAAATCAGATCCCCTTTTCTGACAGCCATTGTACAGCGGAATCTCAAAATTATGGAACGTGAATAAGTGTTATATTAATCAAAGATAAAAAAGAAAGGATCGCGGACTTGTTTGACATTTTTGCAGAAGTTGTATTTCAGTAACATTTTTTGTAATACTGTCCATATCTTTAAAAAATTGACTAGCATATTTTATAAATTTACCCAACTAAAAAGATTAAAAAGAAAAAGATGTTTGTTTAGGTAATTTTTCGAATTTATGATATTTTTAAAAAATTGTAAAACAATTAAATTTGTCATTGTTTAAAGTACGATTTATGAAAAAAGGTCTAAAATACACGGGGGTCTACACTGGTCTCATCGTCGGATACTGACAGGGTGATCTCGTCTTTTACTCATGACCTGGGTGATGAGTAAAGTTAAAGACGAGATCACCCGTGGGTATCCAACGATGCACTGGTTTGTGTCAAGGTTAGTGTGTCCTGTTCTCGGGCACCTGTGATTGCGATCTGTTCTTTTCCGGAATATACCCGGCGATCTGTAACGGTTCCAGTATTATGTTAAGCTTAAGTGCTTCCGATTAAAACTAGCAACGAATAAATCGGAAATCAAAACATTTTTTTCATCTCTGGCATTTGTAAGCGTAAATATATTGATTAAACTAGAGTTTAAGACAGATAAGTTAAACAAGTTCTTCTTAAAGAAGGGGATATTTTGAGCTGTCAATCATTTTAATTCGTAGCCAGATCAAAGTTCCAAATGACTGATATTGGATGGGGAAAGTTAAAAGCCTACGAAGCATATGGCCGAGCTGGGGACAAGAAAGAGGATTTCGACATTGTAACGTACGAGGCTGCATTGTCTGACAAATATTCTTCTTTTCGACATGCGTCACACAGTATGCTTTTTGCCAGAAATGACGAGATTTTATGGGATTTATACTGTCGCAGGGCTGCAGTGCTGGTAAGCATGTAACACATTATTCCATCATGTCTAAAGGGCTAGCCCAAGAAGGGGGGAGCCAGAAGTTGTGCCTTGTTCAAGATCCCATAACATCCATTAAAAGATATCATGCCGAACTGACAGGGCATTCAAAGGTTTATGAGCACTGGTGGAGCAACAACATACCTTTACTTCTTAGTAAAATAAATAGTAGTACATGTAGTTGCACTTCAAATTTTCCCATGCATCCTGTAGCATGACAAACACACAAGCAACCAGAAGTCTCTGTCGAGACTGAAGCTCTACTGGTTTGTACTTATAGCAAAGGAAAAGTACTGAAGCAGTTGGGAATTGAAACTTGACAACAGCAATAAATAGAATAGTGATCCTTGATAAAGTCTCTTTATTTTCTTAGTGTAGTCTACTTGTGTGCCAAGTTATATTGAAATCAGACCAAAACTGTAGGAGGAGTAGCATTTTGAAAGAATTTCACAAAAATTTCTATTTTTAGTTACCACGGCAACAACGTTCATCGAAATCAAAAACCAATACACAGAATGATGTATCTTAGTGCAGTCTTCTTGTGTGCCAAGTTATATTGAAATCAGATCAAAACTGTAGGAGGAGTACCATTTTGAAAGAATTTCACAGAAATTTCTATGTTTAGTAACCACGGCAACAACGTTCATCGAAATCAAAAACCGATACACAGATTATGTATCTTAGTGCAGTCTACTTGTGTGCCAAGTTATATTGAAATTAGACCAAAACTGTAGGAGGAGTAGCATTTTGAAAAATTGTTTACAGACAGACAGCTAGACAGACGGACGGACACCGTCACGCCGGACGCATTACTATCGCATAAGCTCTTCTGGTCTCTGACCAGTAGAGCTAAAAATAGGCTAGTAAAGGTTTAAATAAGTAGTTAGTGACTTGTACATATAAACTCTGCATTGAACAGAAGTGGATAATTTGTAATAATAATATACTATCCTCCAGCACTGACTCTTGCTGTCCATTGCAGTCCTGTACGATTAAAATGTTTTAATGTACAATTTGCATATATACTCTTCTCCATAGATTTTATGTATGTTTATTCTACATGATGCAGAAAAGGATTTTGCACTGACTCTTGCTGCCTCTTTTTGATGTACATGTATTAAACATAGTTTTATGTATTCAAATATGTATATCATCAATTTACTAATGCAAATATTGTATCAGTTAAAAATACACAAATATCTTTAATTAAAACATTCAATGTCTACATATGAAACTTAAGAATGCCACCAATAATATACTTACATACTTAATAGAAGAATTGCTCTCCTTTATATGTTGTATTCTGTCTATTACTATATCATGTTTTTCTGTGATTATATATGTTATATGTTTATGCCCATTTGGCCCTGATTTGGTAATAAATTCTGGTAATAAATTCTATTCTGTTCTATTCATATACGAATGTGGTATGTCTACCCTATATCTTTCAGATGCAGATGAGGTTTGATGGCTTGCTGGGATTTCCAGGTGGTCTAGTGGATCCAGGTGAACACCCACTCCAGGCAGCAAACCGTGAACTGGAGGAAGAAATTGGACTGGACACTAAAAAGTTTAAACTGTCGGATAGTGACCATGTTATTTCCTTTGTGAACAAGGGCAAAAATCTTGTGCTACATTTTTATGGGAAGGAGGTCACCCTGCCTCAATTTCAGGAAATTGAATTAGAGAATCTAAAGGCCCCTGATTATGGAGCGGAGGTATGAAATATTTTCAGTATATACTGATATACAAAGAAGCACAACTTTTATTTATTTTTTTAACTAAAGATATAGTCACAGTTTGACATTAAGAGATAACCTTAAAAGAAAAACTTTCTGTGCAATATTTGATATTTCAAATTGATGTACATGTGTTTAAATGCAGTTGTATCAAGAGCACAGAAATAAAGCATTTAAAAATAAATAAAGTCCATTCTTTATAATGAAACTTAAGAAAGTAACAAGTTAATCTTCACCCCCCACCCTTCATTAGCAATTTAATCAACATATATACCTCAGCCATATACCCCAACATATATCCTTTGTAGGAAAAAATAATGCAACAACCCTTTGGATGTAAACTAGGGAGGGGTGCTGGTCTTATCCAAAGAATATGTAGTTTGATTCTTTCAGTTTCACACTTAAAACCAACTTGTTCAGATAAAAAAACAAATCATAAAAAAAACATTAAAAAGGGTGAACAAACTTTTAATTTTAGCTGTGTTATTTTTTCAGACCTTGGGTATAGTGAGACCTCCACTGTACACTATGGGTGATGGATACAGAGGACTCCCAGCCTTTCTGTCCAATAACTTCGCAGGGAATGCACGTCAGGAGTTATTGATTGGAGTTCAACACTACAAAATTCTCTCAGAGGAAGAAATCCAAAAAGCTTTGAATTCATATTTAACTTTCCAACAACAGAATAAGGACTCTATAGGCCTGACTAATCTAGAGAATTAAATAACATTTTATTTTCAGTGTACTTTTTTCTTTATTTATCTGTGTATTGAAATCCTTAGTATATAGGATTTTGGGTGAAAGGGGGTTCTTATAGATGACAAGGGGTCTGGGTTCTGCCAGTCTTCAGTAGGTTAAGGACAATGCTAGATGGGGTCAAGGCCCAAAGTAAGCTTTTGAACACCAGCAATTACTGGTAAAAGACCTTATTTTTACAGTAATCTTACTGTTATTTCATTGAAGTACATGTATAACTGAAAAATATATATATGTGAAATAGTTTTGAGAAGGGATGAGCCATGTGCACCCCAATCTGAATATAGGTCTGTATTATCCATGGTACCATGCAGCTTTTAACAAAATATTTAAAGTCATCCCAATTAAGAACCCTGGTTAAAATGGTGAGACAGTGTGTTCTCTGGTGGTGAAAGAAATTGACCCCAAAACTAGATTGCAGACTTTCACCAGTAACAGGACACCAGACTTGGCATTAATTGTCACCAAAACACCTCTAAATACAGATCCCAGATGGTGATTTTGTGTGGGGTATTTATTCAAAACCAGGAAACTGGGCCTTGTATTCCACAAATCTTCCAGACCCTTTCCATCTAGGAGATCTGACGCCCCACCAATACACGTGCAATACTTGGCCAAGTGTTGCAGGTCCTAATAGAACAGTCAGAAGTTTAAATCTAGTCATATACACACTGCCCATAAATTGAATAAGGAATCGAATGCCTCAAGTACAAGTGTACCTATGTGACCTAGCTTAACATTGTGACTGGTCAGTAGATGTTCCTTATCTCAAAGATAAACAAATAACTGTCCCAGCACACTAAGCAATTTAATTACCTTCAACACTTCTGCTTAAAATGATGGAATGTGTGCTACATTACATATAAGTGTTACTGAGTGTTAATCTGAACTAGATAAGTTCAATTATAGACAAGAAATATACACAAATTATTTGAGAAAATATCTACTATATGTACAATATCAGGCCCATATAAACTGGGTAGATTAGCCATAATAGAAATTTATTTCTGATCACATGCTCTTATAACTGTGCACTGTAAATAAAAAATATTACCCAACTGAATACACATCTTAATGCATCAAAATGCATTTCAATACAATCTTGAACAAGAGATGTTTGTAAAACACTTATGCCCCCCTCCCCCCCAAATTAAATTTTACCAAGTCCAAGGGGGCATAACTCTGTCAAAAATGGTGCAAACATACCCAAAACAGAACTTGGCCTAGATATTCATCTGATTAATCTGTATACTAAATTTGTGCAACCTCTCCGAAGAAAATGAATGGAAACTGCAAATGATTGGAATTTTTTAAAGTCCAAAGGGGCATGACTCTGTCAAAAATGGCGCTATCGTACCCTAAACAAAACTTGACCTAGATATTCACCTGATACACTGTATACTAAATTTCATTTCAATATGTGCTACCTCTGCAAAGAAAATGAATGGAAACTGCAAATAATTGGAATTTTTCTAAGTCCAAGGGGCATAACTATGTCAAAAATGGTGCAATCACACCCATTACAGAACTTGACCTAGATATTCATCTGATATACCTGTATACCAAATTTCATTTCAGTATGTGAAATAGTTGGGAAGAAAATGAACGGAAACTGCAAATATCTGGAATTTTTCTAAGTCCAAGGGGCATAACTCTGTCAAAAATGGTGCAATCACACCCAATACAAAACTTGACCTAGATATTCATCTTATATACTTGTGTACTAAATTTCATTTCAGTATGTGAAACAGTTGGGAAGAAAATGAACGGAAACTAAATGGACCGATAGACCGACAGACAGCAGCAAAGCAAATGCCCTCCCTTCTTCAAAAGGGGGCATAAATATTGTTTTTTCCATTGAGAAAAACAGAAAATTTGATAGAATTATATTGTTGAAACTTGAAAAACAAAAGTTCTACTTCTTTCAGTATTTATTTTTATTATTAACACAAGTAACAATTACATGGGTCACTTTCACCTACATTACAACACTGCTGTTTGTCAAGATTTCGGTTTCTTGACCCTGTCATATTTTACAATGCATGGGGAATAACTTTAAACTTTAACTAGTCAATATTTTCACCACTCGGCAATACTTCCCAGAAATATTGCTTCCTTGGCTATCCACTGAGTTTGTACCACTGAGTTTGTACCACTGAGTTTGTACCACTGAGTTTGTACCACTGAGTCTGTACCACTGAGTCTGTTGCTGCCAAAGCTTTCAGTTACAGTTTCCATCACACTCCTGCTTCAAGTTTTAAAGCATTGACTTTTTGCAACATTTCACCCAAGTCATCTCCCCTGAAAATATAAAAGTCAAACAATTTTAGAAAGCACATATAACAGTCGATATTAAATAGAATAAAGTTAAATGTATTTCTGCAAATATATTATAAGAAAATAAATGTTTAAGATTACACAATCATTCTGAGCAAAAACATTTTAAGGCATGGACATGCTGAAACATTTTCAGACAATGATGAGGAAAGGCTTTTGTTTTATTGAATTGAAAAATGATGCTGTATTAAAATAGACCATTGTAAGGGCCAAAGTGTGCATTCAATTTTTAGCAATGTTTGTTGGAAATATTTTGGTATAAATTTTTTGTTTTAAATGCAGTCATTTTGATACATGTACAACAAATCTCAGTGCTTCAAACCCCTCAAACTGGCATCTTGTATTATGAAGCACTTCATTAGGTAATAGGACAACAAAAGTAAAATACCTCACTTGCGGCTTGTAATATGATTTTTTTATTTGATATTCCAGTCTATCATTTTATTATTTTTTAAAATGGCCTTTGGCCATCTATATAGATGGCCCAATCATTTTTAAAATGACCCATTAAATTTTTTTGACAGTTATGTTATAGTCTTGTCTTTCATTGCTTTACCAATCCCTCCCTACCTCCAATATTCTTATGAGGTCTCTTTAAAAACTGTAACTTACTCTTGCTTCAACACGTCCTTTATCTGTTTAAGTTGACCAGGCTTCAGTATGGGGCTGGAGAGCAGTCTGTTGGGTGTCTGGGCTATCTGTCTTCTCTGGTACTCCTGTTTTATTTTCAGCTAAAAAAAACCAAATTCCCATTTAATATTTTCAAATGTTATTCGAAAAAAAAAGCTTATAATTAAATGAGCAGCTTTTCAAAGAAATCCTTTCACCATTGTACCCCCCTATCCCAATCCCAGATCTTTAGGGTTACTGTCCTTTCGCCCCAAAACCAGAACGCCCCATGCATGAGCCCCCCAAAGATTTTTACCGGCACCCAAGTACAAATATGAGCGCCCAAAATTTTAATCAAATTAGCATTTTGAGCGCCCCGAGTTTTATAGATTAGTAAAGAACGAATTCAAAATATTTTTTTTATTGCATGTTTCAATACAATTTGATTATTATCAAAAATAAATTGAAATGAACAAATTACAATTACAATATATTTATCAAGAGTGTCTCAAATTTAACGACGTACAGTTACGAACGCAACAAGAATTGTAAACTGGCATTATGAAGTTAATGTAAACATACTTAAAAAATCTCAATGTTTAGATACCAGAACCACAAATTGTTATTTTGCTTTTGAAAAAAAAAAATTATTTATTTATTCAGTGCTAATAAGAAGGATCTTCACATTAAAGAGTAAATATACCATCTGTATGAATAAAAAAGACTTGAACTCTTATGTGTATTTTTGCAGTAACTCAATAAAGTGTTTAGACTGTCATATATTTATATACATACATGTATGTTTAGAAATATACATTGTATTCATTTTCCTTCATTGAGCCTCCAGGTTTTACTCAGGTTTAAGGTTTCGTCAAAGATCAACATGTCCAAAAATTTATTTTTACAAGAGCCCCAAAACTATGTAAGGTATAAAGTTAAAACTTTTACAGTTTATAAATTTTTTATTGATTAACAGATAGAAAGTATCACTTGATAAAAAAAATACTTGGAATAATATCAATTGAGAAAAATTCTTCTTGAAAATGCATATATTTTCAAAAAAATTCACCTAATTAATTCCGTGCTTTTAGTGAAAACAATCATTGCAGAAACAAAATATGTTTATCAATGAAGGGCAAGTTGGACTTGGATAGCCTCTGGAAAGTTGTTTTCCCTGTTTATTTTGTCCAAATGTTAAGACTTGAAAGTGAAAGTACACTACAAATGGCGGATTCTATAGGGGTCTTGTCTTTATACATGTCATGTTTTCAATAACAGCCTTTCAGAGACCATTCACGTCCAACTTGCCCTTCAATGATAAACATATATTATTTCTACAATGTTGGTTTTCACAAAAAGGACAGAATTAAGCAGGTGCATTTTTTAAAAATATGCACATTTTCTGATACAATTTTTTCTCAAAAAATTTCTTTTTAAAAATATTTGATATCAAGTAATACTTTCTATCTATTAATCAGTGATACATTTACAAAATGTAAACGTTTTGACTTCATACCACACATAGTTTTGGAGCAATTGTAAAAATAATTTTTTAGACATGTTGACCTTTGACGAAACCTTAAATGGAATATCGTGTTGCACTTAGACCTGTGTACCTTATTTTAAAGTCTCAAAATAAAAAGTATTCACACCTGAGTGCTTCTCACACCATGCTATATAAACTGTCTGCTGACCATTGTCCATGTCTTTCGTGTAAAAGGCCCCGTGTACTTGAACGTTAGCACGTTGTGTTAACTGCATTACTTTATATTGGTTTGTTACGAGTTAACTATGCCTAGAAATTTATCGGAATCGAGTTCGGAGGATGAACAAAATGCTGACATAGTGCAGCTTTTTGCCTCGGAGGATTAACTTGATGAAAATGATCGCCCTACCACTAGAAGTGCAAGTGTGGCTAACCTTGCTAACAGTAGCTCGATTCCCATTAATGCTGCTTCAAGCAACGGACCTGGAAAAGGCCCAGGTAAAAATAAGAAAGGCAAAGGGCCAGCTAGTAAGAAATCTACAAAACGAAAAAATGACGATGTCCCTATGACAGGTAACAAAAAACACAAGGAAGAGTTAAATTCTTCTCAAATTTATGTTATGCTCCAAGAACTGTTAAAACGTTCAGAAATTCCAAATAATAACGAAGCGAGTACTTCCGGTTTTGAAAACCAAGATACGATGGAAGAATTTTTTCCGGGGGAAAAAGAAACTTTCGATCAATCTGATCTTTTTTCAGTGGATAATGATCCAGAAGTAATTTTTGACGAAGATACTAACGAATTTTCTATGCCGAAAGTGTTTGAAGATGAGACAAAATTTTGTTCCCCTGTTTCTGATAATTTGGCAAAATTTATAAAAATGGGTTGCACACAGAAAGCTGATGTGTCAAAATATTTGGAAGAAATAAAAGTTCCAGAAAATTGTAAAAACTTAGTACCCCCTCTTATCAACTCGGAAATTTGGAACAATCTATTTGTCAATGTGCAACAAAGAGACAAAACAATTCAAGAAGCACAGAAAATTCTTGGCCTTGCCATTGTTCCAATGATTAATTTGGCCGAAATGTTCAAGAAAAATAAATTTGACATGAAACAGGCAAAGAAACATGTTTCTGATGCCATCACTCTTGCCTGTAATGCAATGTACGAAACAAACGTCAGGCGTCGTTATATTTTACGGCCATATGTGCATAAAAGATTCCAACAATTGTGTTCGGCATCTACACCTATTGAGGAGAAAACTTTATTCCCATCAGACGTGACAAAGCGAATGAAGGAGATAACAGACGCCTCTAAAATTAACAAGCAACTTATTGCAGGTCAAAATATGGGGAATCAGAGAAACTTTAACAATTCAAAAAACTTCAGAGGCAGGTACAGAGGCAGAGCACAAGGTTCATACAGAGGGGGAAGAATCGGACGGTCAAGAGGCTACAGGGGAACAGCCCCAAGAAAGACATATCAAGGATACTGAATGTAAGTAATATTAAAACTTCAGCATTTACTGCATGTGGTTTAGCAAAAAAATTAGACAAATGGAAAGAAATTACTAAAGATCCTTGGATCTTGGAAACTATTATGGGATATAGAATAGAATTTGAGAGTACACCATTTCAAAAGAAGGTACCAACCCCAATTAAGTTTAATAAAGAACTATTTGAAATAATTGACAATGAAGTCTTAGATCTTTTAACAAAAAAGGCAATCAGTGTTTCGAATTATGAGTCAGGACAATTCATCTCGAACATTTTTATAGTTGAAAAGAAGAATGGTAAATATAGACCAGTGATAAATTTGAAAAAATTAAATGAGTTTGTTCAATATCATCATTTTAAAATGGAGACTTTGGATTCAGTTTTATCATCTGTTAAGAAAAACTCATTTTTTGTGAGTATTGATCTAAAAGATGCTTATTTGTCAGTGCCTGTTAATAACAAGGACAGGAAGTATTTAAAATTTTTGTGGAATGGAATTTTATATCATTGTAATGCTCTGATTTTTGGACTGGCTTCTGCACCCAGAGTCTTTACCAAAATAATGAAACCGGTTTTTGCTTATCTGAGACAACAAGGGATTTCTTCTTTTTACTATATAGATGATTCTCTGATTGAAGCTGATAGTTTTGAAGCATGCAAATCAAATGCAAATTTTTTGGTGAATTTATTACAAAAATTAGGATTTAGTGTAAATAGAGAAAAGTCTATGTTGGTGCCATCAACCAGAATTTCTTACTTAGGGCACATTATTGATTCTGTTGAATTCAAAGTATATTTACCTGATGAAAAACTGAATAAAATCATTTTAGAATGTGAAACTGTATTAATGAAGAGAAAGAGGCATTCAATAAGGGAAATTGCAAAGCTCATTGGTTTATTTACATCATCACTATATGCAATAAATTTAGGTGCATTATATTTTAGATATTTAGACAGAGACAAAGTTCATGCTTTAACTATTGCTGAAAATGATTATGATGGTGAAATTTTGTTAAGTGAAGAGTCTATAAATGAAATTTCATGGTGGAAGAATAATATTAAAAAGAGAAATGGTAAATGGATAAGATACCCAAAAATTGACATATATCTGGAAACAGATGCATCAAATGCTGGCTGGGGTGCAAATTTAAAAGGAGTTCATACAGGTGGTAGATGGACAGAAGCTGAATCTTTATTGCACATAAATATCCTAGAAATATTGGCCATTAAATTTGCATTACTGAGTTTATGTGATCAAATTAAGAATGCTCATATATGCATAAGATCTGACAATAGTTCAGCAGTCAGTTATATAAATAATGAAGGTGGTTCAGTGATATCTTTATTTAGGATTGCAAAAGAAATTTTTCTTTGGTGTGATGAAAGAAATATTGTAATTTCAGCAGTTCATATAGCAGGGAAAAATAATGTTACTGCAGATTATTTATCAAGATCATTTAGTGACTCCACAGAATGGAAACTCAATGAAGATATTTTTGATCATATTTGTGAAGCATTATTTCATCCTGATATAGATTTGTTTGCCTCTAGATTGAATAAACAGTTAGATAATTATGTTTCGTGGTTTCCAGATCCAATGGCAATTACATCTGATGCATTTTCTATATCTTGGACTGAATTTAATCCTTATATTTTTCCTCCTTTCAGTTTAATTGGAAGAATTCTGCAAAAACTGGAGGAAGACAAGGTGAGAAAAGCAATTCTGATTGTTCCAAAGTGGGGCACCCAGTCATGGTATCCAAAACTGCTAGGGAGGTTAATAGGGAACCCCATTCGATTACCAGTAATACCCAATTTGTTACGTCTAGCACACAACAATCAGTTGCATCCTATGAACAAAAGAAAGATGTTTCTTTTCGCCTGTCCTGTGTCAGGCTTAAACTCAAAAGTAGAGGCTTATCAGAGAAGTCTATCGAATATATCACAAACTCATGGAGACCTAGCACAAACAAAAAGTATGATTTTATTTGGAATAAGTGGGTCATTTGGTGCAATCAGAGAAAAATTAATCCCTTGCAACCCTCTTGCAATCACATCATAAATTATCTTTCATGGTTGGCAGAAAATGATTTCTCTTATCATACTATTAACTCTCATAAGGCTGCAATTGTTCAAACTTTGTCAGTGTGTGGAAATTTCTCTTTTAACCAAGATCCAACAATTATAAGATTTATGAAAGGTGTTTTTCTTAATAAGAAACCAAAACCAAAATATAGCACAACTTGGGATGTTGGTAAAGTGCTTGAGTATTTGAAATCACTTTATCCATTGGAGAATTTGGATCTTAAAAGTTTAACTTTGAAAACAGCTTCTTTGATTGCTTTGACTACAGCCCAGAGAGTTCAAACTCTAGTTTCTTTAAAAATAAATCAAATGGCTGATCATGGTGAATACGTAGTGTTCACAATTTATGAATTGCAAAAAACTTCAAGACCAGGTCATGAAGTTCAACAAGTAAAGATCAGTTCTTTTCCAGATAAGAGGTGTTGTGTGTTACACACTTTACGAGAGTATATAAAAATTACTCAAGAGAAACGAAAATCAGAAAAATTATTAATTTCATTTAAAACATTCAACGAAATTTCAACAAGCACTGTGGCTCGTTGGTTAAAAGAAATTTTAAAGAGATCTGGTATTGATGATTCAATATTTACAGCACATTCTTATAGAAGTGCATCCACCTCAGCAGCTTTTGCTGGGGGTGTACAATTAAAAGAAATTCTTGAAACTGCTAATTGGGCTAACGCAAAAACTTTTTATACTTTCTACAGAAGAGATTTATCAAATTCCTTTGCTGATACTGTGTTGCGAGCTTCTTCTTCATAATGGTGGAACTTTCTCATCCTTGATCTTGCGTGACATTCAAGTAGGATTTCCATTTGCTTCCGTTCAGTGATTTAAGGACAATCCGGTGACAGTGAATTTTGAGTGACAAGACAATGTGTTATTATTGACAGTGAATTTTGAGTGACAAGACAATGTGTTATTATCGAATATGAGATGTTGTTTTTTGACAATTGTGTAGTAAGAATAAATTTGTTTAAAAGTAATCGTATGTACATGTATAACTTCACTTAATAAATTTAATTATTGTATTGATATACTTCTAGTTACCTTTATTTTATAATTTGCTCACTTTGTTGTTAAATATTTTCTAAATTTGTTGTCACATATGTCTTTAAAGATTCCATTTAAACCTGAGTAAAGCCTGGAGGCTCAATGAAGGAAAATGGAACCCTCATCCAAGCATCCTTTAGAGATGTGATGGATGAGGGTCATTTTCCGAATTAGCCGAAAGGCTACGAGGGTTTAAATACCCTCCCATTTCTATATATTATGTTTATGATTTAAGGATATCTGTTTTATAAATTGAATCCCACCGCTTGACAACAAATTTGAAAATAACTTAATAACTTAGAGATAACTATTATGCTTTAAATTAGACATGGACAATGGTCAGCAGACAGTTTATATAGCATGGTGTGAGAAGCACTCAGGTGTGAATACTTTTTATTTTGAGACTTTAAAATAAGGTACACGGGTCTAAGTGCGACACGATATTCCATTTAAACCCTCGTAGCCTTTCGGCTAATTCGGAAAATGACCCTCATCCATCACATCTCTAAAGGATACTTGGATGAGGGTTCCATTTTTGAAAGATGTGGTCTTCTACCTTATCTCCTTTAAATCGGTAATCTATTCAAGGAACCAACTGTTGTTTTTTTTTTAATCATTTACATAGTTTGTAAATAAAAGTTACGAAACATAATAATAAAAGCAAATTGAAAGGGGGGGCTAATAGTAAGTGGGGGAGGGGGGATAAACCAACAAAAAAAGGTTAACCTCAATTTTCAATGCCTATATTATGTATATATTAAATTATTTGCAAAAAAAGTGGGGGGGGGGGGGGGGGTTTGAGCCCCCCACCCCCCTGGTTCCGATGCCTTTGCGAAATATATTTACATCTGTCAGTAATAAATGCTAATAAATATTATTAGATTACAACAACAAGCCTTATTGGTCACCTGAGTATCATGGGACAACTGTCCAACAATTGAATTTGATTCATGTATTAAACTAGAGGCCATGAAATTCACAATTTTGAAAGAGGCACCATTTCTTACCATAATTATGCACTCAGTATGCTTATTTTGGTTACTTAATACCCAGAGGTAGATCAGAGTAACACAGAGAAAATGCATTTCCACTTTTAGTGAATTTCAGGGCCCCTGGGTCAGGGCTACTTGTGTTAGGGTTGGTCGACAGTTTAGCTCCCCATCCCACAGGAACCATTGACCCTGGGGCCATATCTTTCAAAATTTTAGAAATTTTTTAAAATTTAATTTCACAATGCTGTTGATTAATACCAAAGTGCAGATTTCAAAGCATTAAATTATTTCAGATTATGTACCCCCCAACCACCACCACCCTCAAAGTACATGTACCTCTGTCCCAGGGGCCAGGAAATTAACCATTTTTGGAAGAAGCAGGTTTTTTGTCATAAATATTACTAAGATCATTTGGCATTATACCCAACAACAAAGGAAAAGATTTTCAAAGGATTCATGCATTTTCACTATATAAACATTAGAGCCCCGCCCTAACACAAGAAGCCCTTACCCAGGGACCCTGAAATTCAAAAATCTCAAAGAGGCATCCTTCCTCCTCCTAACTATGTGCATAGTTCATTGGTTAAATATTCAGGTGCAGAAAAGAAGAGTTTTAAAGAATTTATGCATTTTCACTGTATAATCAATAAAGCCCCGCCCTAATACCAGAACCCCCAACCCAGGGGCCATGAAATTCACAATTTTGGAAGAAGTAGCCTTATTCAACATAACTATGTACTTGGTTAGTTTTTTTAATACTCAGGAGCAAAGAAGAAGATTTTCAAAGAAATAATTCATTTTTTTACTAAATAATCTATATAGCCCCGCCCTAACACTAGAACCCCTGATCCTGGGGCCATGAAATTCACAATTTTGGAAGAGGCAGCCTTATTCAACATAGCTATGCACTTGGTTAGTTTATTTAATGCCCTGATGAACAGGGAAGAAGAATTTCAAAGAATTTTTGCATTTCACTATATAATCTATATAGCTCAACCCTACCACTAGAACCCCTGATCCTGGGGGGATCAAATTCACAATTTGAGAAGAGACAGTCTAATTCAACATAACTATGCACTTGGTTAGTTTATTTAATGCCCACAAACAGAAAAGAAGAATTTCAAAGAATTTATGCATTTTCACTATATAATCTATATCGCCCCGCCCTAGCACTAGAACCCCTGACCCTGGGGCCATAAATTTCACAATTTTGGAAAAGGGGGTCATTTTCAACTTACCTATGCACTTGGTTAGTTTATTTAATGTCCAGGAGCAGAAAAGAAGAATTTTAAAGAAATAATGCATTTTCACTATATAACCTGTTTAGCCCCGCCCTAGCACTAGAACCCCTGACCCTTGGGCCATGAATTCACAATTTTGGTAGAGAACTCAATGCTGATTACAATCATACAAACAGTTTGACTGCTTGATGTCCAGGAGTAAAGTAGAAGATTTTTAAAGATTGCACTGATTTTGATGGTTTTTGCCCCCCCCCCCCCCCCCCCCCCCCCCCCCCCCCCCCCCCCCGGCCCCAGGGGGGCAGGGACCATGAAATTCACAATTTTTGTTCCCCTTCACCCATTGATGCTGTATACCAAATTTGGTTGAAATTGGTTCAGTGGTTTCAGAGAAGAAATGTTCAAATTTTAACGCACGACGAACGACGACGGACGAAAACAGATAGCAATAGGTCACCTGAGTTTACTCAGGTGACCTAAAAATGGTAATGACAATAAAAATTATTTATCATTCAACCCATCCAAAGTCATCTATCTATTAATTTTTTTCTAATTTTTATTAAAGAAGTTAAAATCTCAGTATACATGTATCAATGATTGAATTTTAAAGTTTGAATAGTGCACGTGCCGTGTACCTGATTATGTAATTCCACATATCATTACACACCTGTCACTAAATCAGTGGGATATGTTGTCTGTGTATACACAGTAAATATAATTTCAGGTATACTATTAATTTCGGACAAATCTAAAAAATATAGTTAATATACACCGTAATTCTTGTCCTTCGACGACATTTTAACATTTATACAACCTTTCCGTGTGAATTATTTAATTTACATCAGACGGATCATACATGAAGATTAAAATGAATACAAGGGAATCAATAACAAAATTTAAGGAAAAAATAAATAAAAATACATAATTATCACTATGTTTTCCATAAAAAGAAGAAAAATACTGGCTGTAAGTCATAGACATCGTTACAAAAATTATTTCAATTTGAGATTGCGGCAATGCTCAGACTTAAATACTATCATTTTTAATTACACAAATAATTAAAAGAATATTACACTAGGCAGGCGGTGTTCTTTGAAGAAGGAAAAGCAAACAAATTTCAAGTTTTTTAACACGTACTTATGTATAAAATAAAAATCATCACATAACGAGTATATGTGACAATATTATTTGGGGCGCTCATGATTAAAATTTGGGGTGCTCATATTTGTACTTGGGCGCCGGCAAAAATCTTTGGGGGGCTCATGCATGGGGCGTTCTGGTTTTGGGGCCTTGTGACTAGCACCTGATTTTTATTGTAATTTACCTGCTCTAGAGATCTTTTGTAAACCTCTAATTGTTCCTCCATTGTCTCTAGCTCTCTCTTCATCCCTCGTTCGGCCTCAGACATTGAGGGCATCCTCTCCTGTAATCGTCTCATCACGTCTTCAATCCTGTCAGAGATAAAATCAATCCATTTAAATTTTTTTGAAAAATTGATCCATAGTCTAATTGAAGACTGCCTACCTTATGATAACCTTCTGTGGTAGAGTTTCATTCTAATCAGAGACTGCTTACCTTTGATTTCTTGCGGTAGAATGAGAGTCTAACAAAAGACTGCTTACCCCCTTGTAGAGCTATAGTCTATCCTGAGCCTGTTTAACTGTGGATGTTTTCCTCTGGGAAAGCTAATCAGATCTGCTTGATTTTGGATTTTGACCCCCAGTCAGAGACCACTTTCTTTTGAATGACCTATTTTGTTAGAGCTACAGTCTAATCAGAAACTGTTTACCTTTGGAGGATCTCCTCCTGCTTATCTTGACAGTCACTGTACTTTGTGGCCAAATTTTCAGCCATGTCTCTAACTTTGTTCCGAGACTCCTGTAAATTTGCAATGTCCTCTTCTTGTTGGGACCTTAAACTTCTCAGGATCCTTACTCTAAAAAAAAAAAGGAATACACCATAAATCATCTTGCAGCCTTGATATACTTGAGAACTACTGGTCATAAACAATGATGATTAAAAGCACAGTTAAGGAAATGTATTCCATATATCAAGAACCATTTACTGCAGATTAGGAACTCTATTATCAAGCAGCAAAGAAGATCCAGCGTTCAAAGCAAGTTCAGTAGTGTACATCCCATGATGCATGAGTCATGCAAGTATGGTCTAGGGAGGACTTAAAGTAACTTTGTAATCAAACCTAGCTGCTCCTAATACTTTAACAGGGACACCACTGCTAGGGATATAGAACAAGAGGTCCATGGGCCACATCACTCACCTGACTGCTGAGTAAATATGGATATTGCTCTACTTTACCAATTTCCCTCCCCACTTGTAATACCTATTGTGACCCCACCCTACGATCAAGGGGTCTTGATTTGGACAATTTAGAATCTACACTATCCAATGATGCATCCACATAAGTTTCAGCTTTTCTTGCCCAGTAGTTCTGGAGAAAAAGTTTTTTAAAAAGATTTTTCCTATACATTTCAATGTAAATCTTGCATTTCCTATTGCAGCCCCATACTACCCCCTGGGAGTCATGGTTTGTACAATTTAGATGCTTCCACATAAGTTTCAGCTTTTCTGGCCCAGTAGTTCTGGAGAAGAAGATATTCAAAGATTTTTCCTTTATATTTCAATGTAAAACTTGGATTCCCTATTGTGGCCCCGCCCTACCCCTGAGGCTTTCTTCATTTTTACAATTTAAATTCCCCTTTACTCAAGGATATTTTTTACCAAGTTTGGATAAAATTGACCCAGTGGTTCTTGAAAGAAGTCGAAAATGTGAAAAGTTTACAGATGGACAGACAGCTAGACAGACGACGGCCAAAATGTGATCAGAAAAGATCAGTTGAGCTAAACAGTTTAGCATTAGTAAAGTGAGCTTAAAAAAAAAAGAGAGAATTAATATATTATCCTGGAACAATAGGTGCCAATATATCTTAATTAACCTAGTTATCATAATATGTTCCACTTATTCAAACCCTATGTATATTTATAAATATATTTATGTGGTAAATCAGATTTTAAATACTTTTTATGGTTATATCTTATTAATATATAGTTTACAATTTATCTTAAGCAGAACATGTCCAGTGTCATCAACTTGTCCCCAAGTTAAGAAGATTAAGCAGGTGGTATCCACAGTTCAAAACAGAAGGAATAAAAAAAAAATCATTTTTTATATGATAAAACCATATATTAAACTATATTTAAAGTACATCTCATTAATATTCATATCTATTAAACTTAATTGAACCTTTCAAAGCTGGCTGCAGTGAAGCAAAGTTTAATGACTGAAAGACAGACCCCCAAAAAGTCAGTTAAACATTACTTTCCGATAAAAAAAAAATACTGTACTAGGTTGGAAATATAAATCTGTGGAAGCTATCTCGTAATTCACCTGTTCTACCTGTCAAAATGTGGTTTTCGTCTTATTTTTATGACAGCTCGAAATCACGGTAATGTTACCTGTCAACCGCGCGCATTCATTACTTATTGCAATTGATTATCATTTGGATGCTGAACGGTCAATTCAGCAGGGTCAAACATAGTTTGAAGAGGCCCCTCACAGGGCAAAAATCAAAATATTTACAGACATGTCTCCTGTGTACTTCATTTCATGCATTTATAATGAAAAATTTATTTTCAATATGAATACACCTTTTGTCGAAATCGATGAATAAATAAAAAAAAAACGACCACATAGTGCAAGGTCATAAGACTTAGTTCCCAAAAAGATATTGTTTTCACAGGTAAACTGCACCAAATTAATTAAGTTTGTCATTTATCGTTCGCAGGCTGCACTGACATGTTGTTTACGTGCCACTGTGAAAAGGAACATTAACAGTAAGACCACACATCAGCTTACTTTAAGAAGTCTACTGTCTTTTGTTGACAAAAGACTTGCTATAAATACCTACACACTGCATATAAAGCTAATTCTCTGTTTATATAATTACAACAAAATGAAATTCCTCCTTTGGACATATCTGGTCGTATTCAAGTCTTACTTGGTTTTCATCACATTTGTCTTTCTTGATACATGTTAGACAATGCATAAAGTTTTTTATCTTTTTTCAGACCCTGTCAAAATATTCAGAGAATTGGACTATAAATAGATTTCATTTACAGCCTTTGATTTCCTTTCGTAGCATTTCATACTTAAGTTTTCCAAGAAAAGTGTCATTAATTAATTAAGTCTTGCAAATGCTTATTAATAGCAGTAAGAGAAAAAATTATTACATTTACACACGATATGTTTAATTAAACTTAACTTGAATGGCAGGTTCTCTCTAACCTTGCAGAAACAAATTATAACTGAACTTATCTTGAACACCATTATTTCAAATAACGAGGATATGGGGAAGTGAGTTGGTCTTGGCAGTCCTCTTAAGTATTGATGCATATTTTAAAATTTAATCTTGGTCTTGTTGAGATTGAATTAAAGAAGTTACAACAAATAGCCCTACATTGAGTACTGAATGGCTGATAAAATTTTCATTCCATGCTCAAAACTTTCAATGAAAGAATCTAAGATGTGTACCTAAGTAACAGAGATGATGCAGCCTTTGCAGGTGCAACCATGCACGGTACAAAATAGAATAAATAATAATAAAATAAATTAATATTATAAAATTCTAGCTACGTGCATTACTGGAAGATAAAAGTAATAAAATGTTGTGACTGAAATTTTACATACATTGTATTTCTAAATATGTATTTTATTTGATCCTTCCCTGATTCAAGGTCTGCAGGATCAAGATCAATTTTAGAAGAAATCTATAATACATGTACTACCCACACATTAAAAGGAAAGAAAGAGTAGAAGTACTTTTTTTCATGTGTTATTAATTTACACTATGTAAGCTGTTACAGAATTTTCTGCGGAAATTCATTCCATCATACTTATTGTTTTCGGAGAGGAGAAGATAAGTCTGTTATTATCAGGCTTCATTTGAACAAGATGTTACATATGAGCAAAATTAAAAATTTTTACCCTGTTGTTTGGATCTACTTAATGCTAAAAGACTTTTATAGTCATTTTTTTCTCTCAATAAATTCATTTCAACAAGTAATAGTGCATGGAATAAGCCTCTTGCACAACTCATTATTATGCTATAAAACCATGTCTTACTTTCAATCACTTGATGTCTGACTTAGGGTAACTTATAACTTTTTCACATTCTGTAACTGTTGATTTATTGATTGGTAATAATGTTCAATATATTTGAAATATTTAAACACAAAGATGCCAAAGTACTCCCGGTGGAAAACATTGAAGCAGCTATAAAGTTTAACATTTCATGTAAACTTATCAAATTGAATACAGCTTATGGAGAATAAAAAATAGTCGGACTCAGTTTACCCTATCAGTGACTCTTTACATATAAATAAAACTATATAACAGATTAGTTTAACTCCCACATTAAACCTTAAAATAAGATTTGTCATAAGCAACCACAAAATTTTACCTTCCTATACTGATCAAAAGAATATAAAGGATCTAAGATTTGGGATTGAAAACTGATAAATTTGTCACCTTTCACCAGAATGCTGCTTCTAGGTGTGGATCTATTAATTTTTTCCAGTGTGGGTGGCTTTTCTCACCTTACCTGTTGCATCATGTGGCAAAGTCCTGGGAAGGATACCACAGATTTCATGACAGTGTAAAACAGTCAAATTTCAAGTTTTGAACCTGCCCCTGACTTGGATATTACCTTTTTTGTATTTCCTGCTGAGCTTGCTCTTGTTTCAGTAGGTATTCTTCACGGAAAACTTGAGTGGTACGTGTCAAAAGCTGAAAACATTCCTGCTGGGATATTTCTGTTTTCTTGTCAAATCTAAAATAAAAATTCACTCATGGTTTTATAGTCTTCTTATCCAACAACTCAGAAGGCATCTGTAAACATTTACTGAAATTTGGATTACGTCAATTAAAATAAAACTTTTTAAAAATAAAATCATATACTGTAGAAGTACTTTTTTGCGCGTGGTATTAATTTCCGCTATGTACGCGGTCACAAATTTTCCGCGGAAATTTGTCCAAGCATACTTAAAATAAATGTAAGGCATATAGTGAGAATCTAGAAAATCCGCGTAATTTTCTACCTGCGAATTTAACAAAAATTGAGATTCCGCGGAATTATGACCCTGTGGAAAAAAGTATGTCTACAGTAACTTGTAGTTTAAGCTCTGTATAAAACATTTTTATTCTATATCAATCTATAACAAAATCAAAAACTTTCCAAGCAGTTCCTAAAATTGAACAAAAAGAATTTCACAAATTTATTATTGCATTTAACTTAAATTCATGTACTAACAACAAAGAATGTGTGATCATATTTAACATGCACTAAAATGATATTTTTGCCTACTGGGTATTGCGTGTGTACTTTTAAATATCTATTATTCATACAGCAAAGCTTCTGTCTATTTCCAAACACACAATCATGTAATATCATGACATTTCTGTTGGTGGGAGTGAACCTACAACTTAACATTGGAATGTGTCAGCCAGGTTCCCTTAGTTTTGTCCTTGAAAAGGATCTTGTATGATAATTTGGCAACCAATACCAAAAAATTAAGATTGAGAGCTGACATGCTTCATTCTTATGCAGTGACATTTAATCAAATTGAATCTGAAATTCTATTAAATGTTTGAAGTTTCTAGGCAATTAGTGAGCTCTTTACTTAATCTTTGGGTTGGTGACATTGCGCTGCAGTATTTTCTTGATGTAGACATCAAACGGTTCCCGGTTCAAGCGTCTCAGTGGAGATTCGATGGCTTCAGGGTTCTCTGAGGAGTGGAGAGTTTCACCACTGTCCCGGTATCTGCTAGGACTACAACACAGAAATCACAAAGGTTACACAAAATTTAAACATATATTCACAATTTTTTAAAGCAAAATGTGTAAAAATTACTGATTATAACACTTTTTAACTGCATTATTTCAAAACCTATAAAAATGCTGCAGTGCCAGTGTAGGTTACAAAATTACTGTAAGCATACTTTTTCCACCTGGTTATCATTCCATAGAATCTCTTTTTCTGTTTTCTGCGGCTAGAAAATTACTGAGACTCTCACAATATATATGCCTTACATGTAAATCAAGTTCAATGGGACAAATTTTTCGCTGAAAATTTGTGACCACATACAAACATGTAGCATAAATTAATACCATGCAGAAATTATACTTCTAGAGTATTCTATTCCATTCAAAATTAAATAAGGATTAAGAGAACAGAATCATTTGATGACATGGCCAATTTGACATTCTGGATAGGTCAAAGCAACAGCCAATGAGGAGCTAAGTAGCCATCTTTGATATCCAAAGAATTAATTATGGCAGTTTTCAGCACCATTCAAGAAACTTTTGGGTCAAATTTTAAGACTAGACAAATATATTTTGACTGGAAAGGTTAAAAGGGATAAATTTACACAAAATAAATAGATACACACTGTAAACATACTGAGAGCAGAAATATACATGTATTAGGTAAACAAATAAAAATAAAACTTAGATAATGAAATGTGTCCTGAATTTTTCAATCAGAATTTCTTTTTAATGCATGCAGTTCATGGCATCATTTACATATAAATTCAAATCGAAATATGTTTTGCATTTTCCAATATCAATCCTCCAAAAACAGGACAAAAACTGAAAATTCTCTTGCAATGCAGCTATATCAAAATAATTTTGAAAACCAGTTTATTTGACATAATATGCTAATGTGTGATAATATATAAGAAATTAACTTCAACAGCATTTCACCACATTTTGGCATATCAATTTTTCTCAATGTATGTTAATTGTCAGAACATGTTAATCCGTAATGCTCGACATGATTTACTGGTGTCAGCACATGTACATACCAAAGGGGGAGGGAGACCAGTTCATAATCAGAGGTCAAGGTCAGGAGGTAAGGCTCCACAGACAATCCCTTGACTAATCCCAGCCCCAGGACAGGGGCAACAGGACTGTGGAAGAAGAAAAAAAGAATTTTCAAAAAGCAAAATTCAATTTAAAAAAAAATTCTGCTTGGCATTTCAAAGAACTATTTTTTCTTTAATACCTTGTGTATCTTGTTGGCACAACCAGAAGCTAATTACAACATGCAAGAGCTATAGTGCAAAGACCTACAATTAATGTTACAATAAAATGTGACACTACCTTTGGAAAATATGTTAATGAGCGTGTTTATGTAAATTTGTAAAAAATGTTGTGCACCATCTTTTGTAATGTATACAGTTGTTTCTAGTTTAATCTATAGGGTCAAACAAATCTGATGTCCTAGACCTAGAACAGACAAACAAAAATTACATCTGCAGATTTGAACGTAAATCTTCCCTGGTTTGATTTAACAACACCAGGATAGGTACAGAGTCAATTAATTAACATCCAGAAACGCAATACCTAACATGCATTGCGTTTCATTATCTGTCCCCTCACCATTTCTACTATTTATAAACAAAATTTACATCCAACAGCCATAAATTTTCCTAAAGTAGATTAGACACTGTACAATTTTAGGGAAGATTTATGCCCATAGAAGAAGGTGAAGATGATAACATTGTTTTTTTTTTTTGCCTTTATCTATCAATGTCTCCAATATAGACGTCGTATAAAATCAGACGCTAGTGTCACACAGTGCCATTCCTAGTATTCAAATTTGAATTGTATTTTAAAAAATATGATTAGAATTGCAGATCATATTGACCAATAAAAAATATTTATAGCTATATTGGTTTACTGTTTAAGAATTAAAAGTTTCTTCCTATTATTTTTCGACAGATAATCTTTCCTAAGTCAAGAATTTAAAAAAAAAAAAATTAATATTCAAATTGTGGCTCTTTAAATTAGTTTAAGATATATATTCCTTTTTTGCAAGGAAAAAAAAAGATATATCAAAATTTAAGCATTCAATCATTAGGAAATATATATTTAAAAAAATAAAATTAAGAATTCCATGGAAGGAACAAAATTAACAAAATTCTGGAAAAACATTTTTTGGTAAAAAAAATTCTGAAATTAATCTATAAAAAATATGTAAGTTCCAATAATAGCATTGGCTCTATTACCTGGAGGGGAGGGGTTTAGTGCAGATAAGATGTTCTACAATACAGTCTTCATGCTCCGGAACTCTGTCACTCTGGTCTGAGAAAAAAAATCAAGAAACTGCATGAAAAATGTCTTTGTACTTCTACACGACAATCAAAATGTTTTCACGCACACATCAGTTTAAATCTTCCATTTTTCAGAGTGGCCGTAAAGAGAACAAGAAATTATTTCAAGAAATGAATCCATCAAAGTCTCCAAAGCCTACCATCTGTGAAATACTTGTGGTATTCCTGTATCCATGGTAACACAATGGTATGGACGCCTGCTGAATGCATGCAGTGATACCGGTCTGGTGCAACCGAGTCTGAAAAATAGAAAAATTACAAATAAAAACTCATTTACACAAATTGAAATAGCTCTTACAATTTAAAGGTAATATATAAAATTAAGTTATGTTTTCAACAGCAATGTTATTTATTTGGGTACAATAAATTAATGCACAGCATAAAACTCTATGGAAAGTTCATTGATTGTTGAGAAAGGTGATTTCATTTTGCTTCTTCTAATATCTAAGCATTCTAATGGAATCCTGGGTAGGTGAACTGATATGCATAAATAAAAGCAATCCCCAGCCACTTTTGTCTCACTGTGGAAATTAAGGTATACAAAACTGACACTGCAGCAGTAACAGGGAGATAACACAATTAACAGACAGCTAGAGGCCTTCATTGCAATTTGTTTTATCAAAATGAAATTTTGAATCAATATTTCAATTTTGAAATTTCAAACAGTATATAATTGCACACATACTTGCATGGACAATAAAGTTCATCAAATTTATATTTATTTGCTGAAGATAGAGAATAAAATCTTCATCAGCAAATTTCACGAGTAAAGGTTGACAATTAATAAAAAAATAGTCATTTTTCATTTCTCCATTGCCTGTAAGCTATGGAACCAGAGATTTCTCATCAAAGTCCAGACACTAAGTCATTTAAGAAAAGAAAGCATGCCTATGGGTAATGACCAAAAATTCACCATTTTGACAGCAAATTTGTTACAAATCACGATTTGTTTTTCCCTTGACATAAATTTTGACAGTCAGTAAAAAATAGTATCGCAACTCTGATTTGAGTGGGGCAACCATCTGTTAACAAGTCAGCTGTAGTCCCATGGTGGTCACTGTGGTCAACCAACACAGAGACCAAACTAACAAATGTGAAATGTTTCTTTGTTTATTTTTTTTAATAATTTGTTGCTTCATTAAATTTCTTTATCAATTAAATCTGAAGGATCATTTTTTTCTCTTAAATTATGACACCATAATGAAGACTTTAATTAGATGTACTAATTCAACCAATCTATGATAAAAAATTAGAATTTTTTTTCAGTTACACAACACTCTGTTGTTTATTTAACAAATTGTCCAATGAAACTCTGGTAATAAATTATTCATCTTTTTAAAATTTCAATTCATAATTTTTCATTCTAAATAACTGTTAGTTCAATTAAAAAAATAATAAAAACTTAAGTGGGATATCACATTTTTGAAACCTTTTGTACCATTCTTTTTTCAAATTCATTGAAATATTTTATAAATTAAAGTATAGAACTATGAACATTTGGTATTTAAGCCACAAATTTCAATATGTAATAAAGAGGTAGGTTCAATAACCCCATAAAATGACCCTGCATGTCCATATATCAATTTACTGAACAAGTACCATTGTCCCATTTTGAACATCAATATAAAGTAGAGACTTGGCACTTTCATTTCCTATAAAATATTTTTCTCTGAGAGTCCAAGTATTAAAAAAAAACAGGCTTTGTGAAACTGCAATATTCTTGAATTTTAAAGAAAGAGTGAATTTGAGCATCTTTAACTTAAATGATTAAAATATGCGTCCACCCTGCAATCCAAAACATTTTTCACAGATTACCTGGTAGAATCTTCTGAAACAGTTCTTCATAATTTAAGGAATGAATCTTATTTCAACTTATATTATATGATATAACATAACTTGGGGCAGTTTATAAAAAAAAACGTAAACTGTCCCAAGTTTTGTTATATCGTATACTATAAGTTGAAGTAAGATTCATTTCTTATAATTTAATTTTAGTGCAGACAATGACACAATTTACCCCCCAGAATAAGGCTTCACATTGATTAAATTTTAAAAGTAACATCAAGTGGATCGAGTAATATGTTTGACGTAACTCACTGTGACATAGGCAAGTTATGTCATACAAAATGGATAAAATCTTTTATCCAATCAAATGACGTGTTACAAGCAAAATTAAATTATCTAATAAAACATTTTTGATCAAAGGTTGTAGGCTGTGCAAAATATTCAAAAGCAGCTTACACTTTTGACCATTTTTAAAGAAATTTTTAAGTCACCAATATATCAACTGAAATTTAGCATATTTTCAACTAAAACTTAGCAGTTCTGATTTTTTAGAAATTATAGGGCCAAAAAAGGCTCTAAATGAACCTTGTTCTTTTGGGTACCCCCATCCCCATTATGGTCCTCATACAGAAATACTGAATTGATTAAAGGGTGGTAGACAAAGCAAATTAAGAGGGTATTCTTCAAGATTTGTGTATGTATGCCAGTATGCCAATTAAACATTGAATATTCAATTATGAACAAAGAAAAGAAATTCTGTAAAATATCCCCTTTAATTTTAATATTATTTTTTCTCTTATTATTGTCATCTTTAAATGGCAATTAAATTGGCTCAATTAATCAAATATTACCTAGACTTCCATTTGGCCCTTCTTTATTATGTATCTACAGTTAATTTTTATCTCTGACAAGACAAGCTTCAAGTAATCCACAATTAATTTCTCATGATTTGATTGCTTTCTCAGGTGTACATGTTAAAAAGAAATTAATATAAAATGTCTCGAGTGGAAATTCAAAGAAAAAAAAAATACCACGAGTTAACAGTCATTAATGTATCATATACTGGTATTTTTTAACGTCCCTACAAAATTATCACCTAGTTAATAATAAATCAACACTGACGTAATTGTTATGGTCAGATCTTGCTAAACAAAACATCTGAAAAATATTTTTTACATAAATAATGAATGGTGTGTTAAACTAAATGGACATCCAAATACTGGAGTTCGGTGAGGCATGAATATGTCGCACACCGCTGAAGACTTCGTTAATCGCGGCCAATCCCCTACAATGATCTGAATACTTAATTAAATCAATTAATATCACGTTGTTACATTTATGTAGATAGCTTTGTCCCAGACTCCCGAAACAAGAACAAAATGCACACTTAATATCTCCTGTGTTTTTTGCTAATCAAGGTCATCACGAAATACTCATTATCAAAATTACAGAAAAGACACACAAAATAAATGTCAAGTATGATTAAATATTTTTCACCGTTATATTATATAAGGTTCTTTGGAAAATAAGAAGCAGATTAATGTATATATCTACATTTTTATGATAAAAATTATAAAACAGGAGACTTTACATATTTTTTTCGTTTTCTCTTTAATAATTATAAATAATTAATTCTTTGAGTGACTTAAGAGTCCAAAAATGCTTGGAATATAGTAAACATATTTCCACATTGAATTTTTAAAATATTAAGTTAGTGTAAAGATCACACTATATACTCCGAATCAACACAAAAATTCTTTGATACTCTCCAATCCCCTTCATGAGCTAAAGATCTAAAAATTCAACATTCAGGATTATAAAGAATTCTTAATTATAAGCAAAATATACTGGGTATATTTCTTTAATTTAAAAGAAAAAACTTCACTGTACATTTGTCAAAAAAAATTACATTAACAAAACATTTGTTGTTTTTACTGATTTCATTTTTTTTCTTGTTTTAAAATATCATTCTAAAGATCTGATTCCTTCACCCCAGATAGTAATACAAGCTACAACTTTTTGCATACAAAAGATGTCCCTATAACCAACTTCCATAATTATTTGTTTTTGAAAAACTTTTTAACTTGCTAACCATAAGTACCCTCAAGATAGCATATGCAACACACAAAGCATATTTTTAGGCCCCAGATCACTAGAAAGTTGATCAATAGGCATACCAAATGAAAATCAAGAGAAAGAACAAATTTTAAATTAAATTCTGGCATTAATTGTTTGTTACATTTTTTTTCTGGACTTTGAATCTGCAATATTAGGGTTAGTATCTAAAATTAGTTTAATAGTTAAAACCACAGATGTAAGTTCTGCAACTGAAAACCTTAATATTCTCAAATTATCTTTTCAACCATCAAATAATGAAATAATTTTATCATTAGATAATTGACGGGTGAACAAATGTTGAAAATGCCCTTTGCAAGCTTATTATAATCAATGTACTTTTTTAAATAAGGGCAAAAAACTTTTCCGAAGGACATCAGCTATGAATGAAATGTCACTTTTCCTCAAATTAGGGGAACAATGAACGAAAAGCTTAATTTCTGTCCCAGATTTCTTTTATTATCTGTAATTACTGAAATAAGATCTGTCCAAAATACAAGTTAATGTCTTTTATCTATAAATATGTTGCTCCTGCTGTGCTCAATTTCATAATTTGCAGGCAAACAAAATTTAAAAGGGAGACAAATCGTACTGGCCATGAGCTTGGAGTGATAAAAATCATAGAATGTGTAAAGAGCAAAGGGATAGTGGATACTATATACATAACTGTACAGAGTAATCGAACTGATGTATGTCGATGATCATAATTACCCCCCTGGTACTCGTAAAATATTCCTGTGATATTTTGTTCTCCTTAAATTTAATTAACAAAAATACCAGTACCTCGATCAAATTTCAAAAGCCAAAATTATGTCAATTATTCACAAACGGTAGTGCATGGAATATCAATTCAAATGGAAAAATTAATTTCATTTTCAATGAAAAAAATGCTCACTTCATGACATTCATGTAATAATTTAAGCATTCAAAGCAGCTGCAAATAATTGATTTCACATTTACCATAAAAAACACCTTTTCTGGAACCCAAATTAAAACTAAGAATATTCAATGAACAAAATATCCAGGCAAGCAATAGCTCTTGCAAAGAGGCAAATAAATGCATGAGATAATTAACTTATGCCCTTCATAATTTGGGACTATACTCTTAAAATGTATACTGTACGTGGTATCACAAATTTTTGTGGGGGTTTAATTTTCCTTGTTTTCGAGGTATGAAGAGACCCACAAATTCATATCCACCATGAAATGTAAAATACTACATACATAACAATTCTTCATCCACAAATTCAAATCCCCACGAATAAAGAGTTTTTACTCAAACCATGAAATTTGACCCCATGAAAATATGTGATTTTACAGTATTTAATTCTGGTAAATTCTCTGGCAGGGCAGTTTATCGATCACCATGTGGAAACTGATGCTGATCAGAACTAAGTTCAACTAACCTCATCAAGCAATAATTTCAAATACATAATTTGTTAGCACAAGAAATTGCAAAATTTTTCAATTCATAAATGTCTATATGAAATTTAATAACCCCTCTTCTCCACCTAGTAAGTTTAAAATGATACACACATATATATCTTCAACAACAACAAAAATTTCAAAAATTCAAAAATATAGATCTAACTTAATGTTTATGTTCTTAATGTAATTGTCTAGTAAAAATCCACTACAATTTTTATAATTCAAAAGAACATAATAATCTTCATACATTGTATGTTTTCAAAGATAAATTAAATCATTACAATATATCCAACCTTTGTTGAGTCTCAAGACATTTGGTTTTTCAAACATTAGTTTCAATTCGCTACAAAGAAAGGCATCCAGAGAAATTTCATCTTCCCTGGCCCAAGTGGCCTGTTACCATGAACTGTTCAATTGACTTTGTATTGACAAATCTTAAGACATACTCAATGAGCCAAAATTCCCTGCCAGATTTTGTAAACCTAGGGCCCTAACTCATGGTTCATAAAACTTTCCAAGGGAACATTACTTTATCCAATGTCCATCTTCCATGGCAATCCACTTGAAAAAAATAAAATTTAAAATTTATTATTAAATTACATGGACATTCCATGATACAAGTAACATCCTTACAGCAACATAAGATTTCCTACATGAATTATTAATCAACCCCCCTCTTTGAATGATAACTTCCTAATCCAAAACTAGAAACAATTAGTCAAAATTAAAAAGAAAGATGTTAATTTACATTAAATTTAATGCAATAAATGTTAAAAAACAGGAACAAAATTTATCAAGTACAGTTGATTTTTCTTCATTGGGATTTGAAGCTTAAAGAAGTGGCTTATGCACCCAATAAGTGCCTTTGAAAACCTTCTTGACACTAGCTGAAATGGCTTTCCTAACTATCATTGGTTTAGGTACTCACCACTTGTTCTCTTCATTTTCTCTATAACTAATGATCTGTCCAGTGAAATTAACACTGGCTGGTTATCTTAAGATATGGTAAATAAGTTTTAACATATTACTGAGAGTAAATGATTAACAGTTCGTGTCAAGTATAAACTCTCAAAATTCATAATTCCTAGTATTCTCTGGAAAATCTAATTAAGGGCATTGAGAAAGCTAAATTCAAAAACATTTTACTTTATGAAAGGGTTTATCTCCATTCACATGCACACACACACAAAAAAAAAATCAGTGTGCACTTATACAATAAATTGAAACGTAAATGAACTGCAGATAATAGACATGTGATAATAATGCACGTACAAAAATTGACATATTATTGAATAATTTTGTTTACTGTTGTGGTGAAGTCGTGCTGAAAATATCAACAGTAATGAACAATAATTACACAACAAACCCTCATCCTATAATGACCTGCATTAATTGTGGCAAAATAACAACTGCAGGAGTCCAATTAATTTGAAACTAATGAATGAAGCCTAAAGAAACTTCATTTACAGCCAAAACAGGGCTGCATATTTACCATCTGTATACAAGTTTAAAGACTTTATAATCTACCTATATAAGTTTCCATATGGATTTTTCAACATTATGCAAATATTATATACCTATCATTATATACAAACAAAAAGAAATTTAAACATAAAACTGACATTTGTCTTTCAGGTCCAACAAACACAATAAATATCTGTCCATTTTGGAGTTCCACATAAACAATGTAAACAATTTTGTCATTTTTTCTAGTTTTTTCACACATAGACGACAACACTACTATCAATGTTGAAGCAATGTTAAGACATTCTAAAGTATTTCTTGAATCATAATTTGAAAGGTTTTTTGTGTCTTTTTCATTTTTTCTGTTTCAACATTAAAGCTGAACTATTTGAAATCTTATATTGCCCGTTTTATGAAATGAATGAAAAATTGAGCAATTCCTCAGTTTAAGACAAAACATTTCTTAAGATATTGACAACAATCTATATTTATTTCCTTTTTTCAGGAAATTCACATTTAGAAACTATTGGTTTATCAACTGTCATTGCAGATATGACTATTGATTGCTTTCACGTGATGTAGAAGACAAGCTTCTTCAAACATTACCAAGATTTATAACCAATCTAAATAAAATTTTACATATAGGAAAACCACTTTACAACTATAAGTCTGTAAACTGTAACATTCATATTTTCATAGTGGTGATCATATTTTATCACCTTTCATGCAGCTTCATCACTAATTCATGTACATGTAGGGTCTATAAGCTGTATACACACAATTTAAACTAAGTAACACTTAAACACCCAATTTTATGTTAACGCCCCCAAAATCTACCTGATTCAAGATCAATAATTTACCGCCTGTTAATCATTATAAAAACAATAGCTTCTGATTGCTAACATCCCTAAATCAGAAGCAACTGCTGCTTTGGTCCCTGTAATCTATTTTTTAATTCATACATGAAAATAAATTGACCTGAAAAATACTTTTAAAAAAATTAAAATTTTACTTTGTTATAGCACTAAAAAAATTTGATAAATAAACAAGAATATTATTTTACATGATTGATTTTTAGGTTGTTTTTTAAGGTTTAGAAATGAATCTTATTTGTCATTTACAGAATATACATGGTCCTACCTGAAAGAAGTTCAACTTATAGATTTTTTTTCTACAGATAAATTTGAAGTTTATTGAAAATATCAATTTAAAAAGAAGCATAAAAAATATAATTCAATAATAAGAAAAAGAAATGTCTTCAAAATATGATTAAAATTCAAAATACAATTAAAACTCTCACATAAATTGAATTAAGCTCGAAATATATTTTTTACCTCTTTCAAAATGAAAACAACAAAATATGATAAACATTCTAAAAACAACACTAAATAAGACTACTCCTAAAATAGGAAGAAATTAATAGCTCTTCAGATTTTATGAATCAGGCTTGTTAGGGGGAGTTAGTTTTGTCCACAACCAAGTGACTCTTCATTCTGACGCTCTGTACCTACCGCTTTGTAATGAAGCAACTTTCTGCTCAGCCTCTCCAAGCTTCTTGGCCACGGACAATTGAGTCTCCTGTAACTGTCTCTCTTTTTCCGTAAAAACTCGCTGCAGCTCCCGTTCTTTTTCTTTGCTTCTGGCCTAATATGCACAATCAGTCCAAATTAACTTATGATCAAAATTACAATCATAAATTTCTTCTAAAAATAATCAAGTCCGATCAAAAATCACTATCGATGGGTTAAAAAATGTCCTAAAATTGAAAGGATCGAAGTTTAAAATCAAAAGGACCAAGATGTCAGCAGGTGTCCGACAAGTTTGAGAGTGCCAGAGAAATAGATTAACATACATACGTACTGCCGTGTGATTGATTCCCTGTTCACTATCGTATTAGCCAGCCATGCGTGACTGTTAAATGAGCGCAAAGTATCAGACCCCCGAAAACCAAGAATCAATGTGACAGTCGCTCAAGCATTTGTTGGTCAAGGCTGACCACCCATTCAACCATTAATGTCACAGGGATATTTCTTTATTAATTATCTATATGAAGACTTAATATCTATTGTATGGAACATGAAGGGAAAAAAAAAATTTTGCTACATTCTACATTTTTTATTTTGCCCCCGTTAAAAAAAAGAAATATTAGTTTGATTTTTAAGTTATACATGTAATCCATTTTTGCAGCATATTATGGCTTAAATTCATATTTACTAAGAATTACCTTTAATTAATGGATTAATTTTTTAATGATAATTAACTTATGTCTTAGAGACTTTGCAGTAAATACAAGTATGTTAACTACTTTGATGAGAAATCAGGATGTAAAAAAATTATTTTCAAAAGAATTATATCCTGATCCCACATTATCAAGAATTTATAAAGATACTTAGAAAAGCTAATGCAATATATAATTTGTTTACTGCACAGTCTATACTGTATTTAAATTAAATAAGCCTTAGTTTGCCCAATTATTTTTTTTTGTGGGGGTGGGGAGGGGGATATGGGGAGATAAATGATTTATATACAATATAAACCTGTAAGCCCTAATTTTTTTTTTAGATTTTTTTTAAAATTAGACTTGATATAATATCTCTAAGAAAAATTATTTCAAAATTCAGGAAAATACAGCATTCATGATAAACATTATTTAAAAAAATCTCTTTACAAGGGAAGGAAAATGCTTTGTACAGCCTTGGGTGTTGAAGGCATAATATTGATTACTAAAATACAAGAGCGATCTTGACAAACATTTCCTGTGATTGGAGTAACATCATCACATACCTAAGCCTGTCACCAAATTTGTCTATATCGCTGTTAACACATTTGTTTTCTTTTCACTCAGCTTTTTCCGTAATGAAAAATTTGACATTACCTGCAGGTGCTGCAAATCAAAGTCTTTCCAGAACTGACACACTGACTGCGTACTCGCAGCCATCTTGTACGAGTTTTTAGGGTCAATCGTGGTCACATGACCACTAGCAGAAATCGATAAAATCTCGAGCACTGATCAAAACATGGGAAATATTTGATAAACACAAAGAAGTTTTCAGACATATGTTTTTAATCTTTATCAGGTCATTTTCATCAATAAAATGGGTTAATTCTATCTAATGACTAAAATGAAAGTAGAAAATTACCACCGGGTTAGAGATTATAAACAACATGGCGACTGTTGACAATTGGCGCACATGTTTAAATGATCTGAAAATATTTAAAGAACTTCGTGAAAACAATAGCACAGATTCAAAACAGAAGAGAAAAACATACTCCAAAAGTCTGCTCAAGATTTTGGACAGTGATTTGTATGTTTGGGATGATTATGCTTCGCAGTTATTGAATTATGATGTCAAAAATCTGCAACCTGACTCTTTAGAAAAGAAATCACGATTTCAGGTTGTATATCAGTAGACTTACTTGTCTTGGAACATTTTAAAGGGTTTTAAAAACCAAATTATGTTTATTTTGAGTTTTTATTGCATTGTAAACCCTCTGGTAAAGGTCGTCAAGTATTGTATTTGTACACCTACTTTCACTTTCACTAGCAGTAGACTTTGACCATGGACCTCTGCAACAGCAAGACTACGATGTGTTCTTTTAAATTGCTAAACAATAATCGTGATAATTAAAATTGTAGAATGATTTTCATTTTTGAAATAATTTAAAACACTAGTTCCTTTGTTAAATCCCCAGGCCCTGCTCAGTCTTAGCTTATTACTGTTAAATCACTTTTGATTTGTGAGAACTTTTTTGTGTAATTATGCCAGTGTGTTTGCCAAAAATAAATTCTCGTGTACAATATTATTCCTTAGGATTATTTAGAGCAAGCCAATAACCACAATGTAAGAAAATTTTGTCTCGCTAATCGAGTCAATGACTATCTCTCAAAAACTGAGTGATCTACTATAGTAAAAAAGACTTGTACCTGAAGAAATGGAGATTGCCTTCACTGCAGTTAGAATCCAACCCCATTTGATTGCAGTCTACCATAACCAAGCAAATCTGTTTCATCATGATTTTAAAGAATACAAAGTCAACTTGTTTCTTAAACTCCAGAATAAAGGATGTATAACAAACCTAGAGCTTAAATGCTTGTTCCACTCAAAGGATGAAAGTCAACATGTTTCTTAAACTCCAGATTAAAGGATGTATAACAAACCTAGAGCTTAAATGTTTGTTCCACTCAAAGGATAAATCTTTACATGGAATGATGTACACATTTCCCATTCTTCTTTTTTTAGGGGTTGGGGGTTCGGGGAGGATAGTATAGTTGTGTAAAAATCACAATTATCTGCCATGTTGACATTTTGAATCATTTTACATGTAATTGTATATAGTATTTGCATAGATTAGAATTATCATCTTATTTCATATTCTTTTTTGCTGTTGATTAGGAATAATTTCTGTCATTAATCCAGATGTGTAATAAAATATCAGTTTAACAATAGAACTTTTTACCAATGAGTGTTTCATGCATTTCTCTAACTTCAGACTTTTTCAAATACCGGATAGCAAGCAAATCTAAATGCCACTTCTTAACTTGACACAGTAAAAAGGCAAATAAAAAACATTATGATATATTATTCATCTTAAAAATAAAGGTTGAAAAAAGTCTCAATACTGTGTCTCATTCCTTCAGTAAAGGTAACTTGGTATATGTGTATATTTCTATATTTTCAGACCTTGTTGTGCACAGATCCTCCACGATATGAAATTGACAGCATTGAATTTAACAGTACAAATAGTTTTCTGGCAGTATGGGGAAGCTCAGGTGTCATGGTTATGGAAATGCCTCAGAGATGGGGGAAGTATTCAGAATATGAGGGAGGAAAACCGGTAGTTATTTGCAAGTAAGGCTCTAAAGAAGACTCTCTTTTCCCATATAGCCTCTGTTACTGTAATCTCATTTCAATGCAAAGCTCAAGCTTGTAAGGATTTATTTCATAAGTCCTTTTTACTCTTTCCAAATTTTGTCTCTTCCTAGTTTATATGAGATTTGTATTTGTGTTACTCTCTTTCAGAACAACTAGTGTTGCAGAGCATTATTTTGCTAGTCACAAAAGTGTACAGATTCTCCATGTAGCATGGCATCCTGGCAGTGACACTGATTCTCACCTGACAATTCTCACCTCAGACAATCTCTTAACGTAAATATTTATTCAACAAACAAATGCACATATTACTTGATATCCTTTAAAAAATTTTCTGAAAAAAAATTCTGCCATGTCTTTGCCATTTTTAAAAAAAAATTTACCATGTACCTTTTGAATTGAAATTTTTTTTTGTACATTTTCCTTTAGTACATATGATTTGAAGGAGCCAGATATTCCCATCCACTCCGTGAAGCTGGGCGATTCTGTACAGGAATTAACCGACTCTCCAAACAAGCCTTCTTACAGAGCAGCGTTAGGCGAGGTAGCGGCTTCCTTTGACTTTGGTCCTGCAGTGGAACTCAGAAGAAAGAACCGTCTTCACTCAACATTAGTTAACCCTGACGTAGTCTGGCCAGCATACATAGTATATGGGAATGGAGATGTCAATATTGTGTATACTGATGTCACTCCAGATCCTACAGGGTATTTTTGACTTTCATATCAATGTTCTTGGGTCAGGGTATTTGTGACTTTTGTATCAATTTTTAGGGTCCAAGAAGCTCCTTCATTTCATTTGAACAATAAGCAAATTTTATATTTTGTAATACATACTTTGTGGAAAGTTATGCTGTCTAAAATGATTTTCTTTGGGCAATACAAAAATTTTGTACTATACAGTGTATATGACAGATTTATTAAATATTTCTCAAAAAAAAAATGTATTGTTTGCTTTTTCTGCAGCATGAAGCGACTGAGTACCCAGGGGCCTTTACTGATGCACCCCCCTGCCGAGGACAACTATGGATTCGATGCCTGCTCCATAGCCATTCTTGCCACCAATCCACCAGTGTTGGTTATGGCAACAAGAGATGGAAAACTCCACCACTGTCTGGTGATGCAGTCTGATTTGAGGGATACCACGCTTCAGGTTTTATCAAGATGTCAAAACTAATATAGAATAGAATGTGTCAAATTCTATGTAAACTTAACAAGATTTATATAAACAAACAAGAAATCTAAATGGGGCAGATATAGAAAAATTGATCCCACCAGATACCAAATAGCTATGTCATGAAAATATGATGTCGCGAAAATTTGCTTCAAATTTATAGTATGTGTACATATTGTTGCTGAAAATTATATGTGTATATATATGAATCAACTATGGCCATATAATGAAAATGACAGGTACAAGGACATGAAATACATTTGAACTTCAATATCTTGATATCTCAAGTACCAAAGCCAAAGTGGTTTTTAAGTCCCAACCCTTTATTCTTAAAGAATCCTTTTTCCCTCAGTCCACTTCAGTTTGAGATAACAATGTTCAACTAAAATATGTTTGTACAGTTATTTGAACTGAGATAATATTTCAGTCGGAGAGTCAATCTGAGAGTTCCATTGACTCGAGCCTTCTGTACGAGACCCTGGAGGAAGTGTCGCTGTACGTGTATGAGAGTGTGGAACTGGAGTTGTCCCTGACGACCAGCTCCGTAGAAACTGACGAGTACATAGAGGACACATTTACCTGTCCAATCAAAATCATCAAAGGTACTGTATTACACTCGTCTGTATTCTTTTTAGTGCCTTTCGTGGAAAGAAACTTCCGCTAAATCTCAGGTACACCGCTAAACGACTTGCACATATATGCATGAAAGAGAACATTAAGAAATGTGCAAAGTCAAATCTACGCTAACTTGTTGAAAAATCAATTTCTGCCAAATATCGTACACGCCAAATAAAATACATTTAATACAGTAACTTACTCTGTAGAAACTGACGAGTACACAGAGGACACATTTACCTGTCCAATCAAAATCATCAGAGGTAACTTACACTGATGTGGCTTTAAAGAAAAAGTGCCCCCTAGTACACTTCTAACTTAACAGTTATATGCAATAGTTTATTTTCCTATTTTGTTGTATTATTTTCTCGTGTTATTTGATTATTTTTCAAAAATCATCTGTTTTAAAAGAGTACCTTACACTATTTTTATGTAAAATAATAACCACTAAAAATTCCAAAGTTTTTCACAGCAGAAGCTCTCAATTAGGATTTACTGGTGTTGTTTTTTTGTTGTTTTTTTTTCAAGCAATAAAAATGACAACTAATGTTTTATCCCTGATGCAAAAGTGTATTTCTAAAATATTTTTCCACACCATTTAAGACACCTGAATGCCTTACTAGTCATTAAAAATAAACAAGTATCATATCAGATATATTTACCTCATAGTGGTAAAATATTACAGTTGTGAATATGTCCTAAAATTGGTCCTCAAGATGGGACTTTAGCCCATAACAGAAAAATGTTGGACTCTTAGTTTAATTGTTTATGTTGGAACTCATAAATCAAGAAAAAAAAGTTCATTCCATTTGTATTTGTTTGAATTATTATGTGGCATAACTCCGAAAGTTGTTAAAGTTCATATACGCAGGGTCAACTGCGAAAATCTTTTACGAAGTACATTCTTATCGACTAATAAGGAATGGCACCAATTTACAAAATATGTTTAGTTTTACTGAAGAATGATTTTTTTTTTTAAAAATGCAAATTAAGAAATACCTAATGTGCTGAGGAAAATGCTTTGTACAGCCTTGGGTGTTGAAGGCATAATATTGATTACTAAAATACAAGAGCGATCTTGACAAACATTTCCTGTGATTGGAGTAACATCATCACATACCTAAGCCTGTCACCAAATTTGTCTATATCGCTGTTAACACATTTGTCTTCAATACTTCGCTTCAAGATTCCTCTTAATTAATGAATATAAAGAAATTATTTTCTATTTTTTCAACCAATTAATAATGTGATATTTTACAAAAGAAATGCTAAATTTGAATTAACTTTTCAGACACCATAGCATATAATAAGTTGCGGAAATAAAAACCGACCGTTTATCATTTTCTAGCTACCAAATCTGATTTCAAAATGAAAAGAAATAACCAAAAAATAATCCATTTTAATAGTTCCTGATTCGTTTAGATAATCCCCTAAAATTTTCTTCAGATCTACATTATAACTTAGTTCAGTTTTAATTAATACTGCCTTCTCTATGTTACGAGTATATTACATGATAATATTACATCATGAGAATCAGGAAATTTATTTCGGAAATGATTTTTGAAAAATGGGTAGCTTACTGAGAAAAAGAACTTAAAAACATTAAACTTTATAAATACATAATGCAAAGAAATTAAAAAAAAAAAAGGAATTGGAATGCTTAATTATGAATATATACATAACTGACACCTCTTAGAAATTTACACAAATTTTTCATTAAATGGGATTTAGTTAAGAATGGTGAAACTTTTGACAATAAATAATTGCTCACACACTGTGTAACATACCAAATCACTCTGTTACATACAAAATCATTCATCATTTCAACATCCCTGAATAATTTTTGTTTTATTTTGATTAAAAGTATATTTTACTTTCAAGAATTGAAATCTAGAATTAAATTATTTACTATAGTGATGAAAAAGGAGAGTAGTTTGTCAAGAAAAAACTTCTTAACCAAAGGACAAAAGTTTTTTGGAATAAATGTCAAATAAATTGGAAATAATACAATTAAAATTACAAAATCCAGTCTAGTTTTAAAGATAGACTTGATCTTATATAGGATCTACACCAAGAGAATCCCCAGTTTGATACAAAACATTCACGATTGATTTCATCTCATTAGCTAGTGATGGATGGTTGGCCACTCTCCTTTCAACATAAATTTAAATTACTGGTTCATTAAACATTTGATTAATTGATAATTACCAAAGTCTCTTAAAACGCCTGATTTATCAATCAAAAAGTCATATTTGTCACGAGGACAACTAGCCATTTCAAATAAACTCCTAAGAACACCCTCCCTCTTTAATGTGTCTGATTTCTGAATCACATGATCAGACTTCTGGAGTTGCCTCCCTTTTTA
>PRKT01000007.1:1615080-1645080 GCA_003671525.1 Saccostrea glomerata
AAAGGTTCTTATTTTGTGCAATTTGAAAAATGTTCATTATTTTTCTTCTTTAATGTCAAAAGTTACTTAAAGAAGACATTCGTTACTTCATTGATCTGTTTTTAAGGGCAGCAAGGTATATTTTTAGTTGTCAAATCTTTAAATTAATTTTAGATCATTATAGTGAATGAAAATTATGTGCTCAAAGTTGAGCATGAACTTTAGTTATAGGTCAGTAAAATGAAGATTCTTTATGCTTGATCATGCCATAACTATAAAAGATTACGATATGACTAAAAGATAGAAAAACGAAACTTTGAGTTTGTGTGGCCTTATTATAGACATAATATTGTCTGCAATAATGCTATATGTCATTAACACATAAAAGTGAATGTTTTCAAAAGCAGTAAGAAGCAAACTATTTTCAAATTAAGTCAGTTCTAAGGAATCAATGATAAGAAAAAAAAATCAGATCACTTAAATTTTGTGTAGTAAGTCTTTAGGCTTATAATCTTCTTCAACTTTGCTTAACCTATCATGCTGAAGGCAACTACTAAAACAGTATGCGGCAGCGATGAAAGATGTGCAAATGCACACCTGTGTGCAAAGATTTTGCCAAGGTGTTTTTTTGCATTCCATTTTAGTTTGATTTTTTTGTACTTGGAATATAATATGATGATGTTGGGGATTTTTGTTTAACAGCATGATATCAAATTCTGATGGAGAGTTGATGGTGCGGGGTATTGAAATTTCTGTCACGTTACTTGTTTGTTTAATGTGCCGTGTTCGTGCATTGTTATCGATAGACAGCTATCCTATGTATTGGCATGGCTGTAACTATTTTTCGAGGTTTTGATCTTGAGAAGGGATATCAGAGTAGATCCATGATTATTCAGCCAGGTAAATAAGAGGAATAGAATCAAATTGACAATTCATTGTGAAGCGAAATTGGAGATATGTTTTTTTCCAAAAATTTACATAAATGAATTGAAGAGGAATATCGCGGTTACATTTTATGTTCGGAAAATAGCAATTTTATATGAAAAGATTTCTATCGGGCCAATCTCTTTGTTAGACGAGTTATATGGATATTTCGTAAGATACTAGGTGTATTGACAATGATTATATCTTGAACAAAACCGAAGGTAGACTTGAAGTTACAGTTTACACTGAGTGTCGACTTTTTCAGTACTTAAACCGATGGCCTTTATTGTGATCTGATGTGCCATGCTATAATCAAACCGAATCAAATTCACATCAGATAAGACTGCCTATTATCAAGTGTTTATTGCTAATGGCTTAAATGACAAATTTACATGATATTTTCTCAATCTGTTTAATATTCCCTGTTTTGTGAAGTCAAGTGTGCTATTTTCATCTGTGATCGTTTTGATATCGGACCCTAAATATTCCTTATCTAAAGAAATCAAGTAGATATCAAGAAATTTATTTTTTATATTTCTTTTGTCATCTTGCGTGATTACCTGCAGATGAGAAACGTAAAGATTTCTGATATAGTACCAAACTTTTTTTAATGCAGTGAAACAATACGTCATAAAAAACCAATCGTGTGCAGATGCAGCGTCGTAATGTAGCAAATGGCCTGAGAAAGTACATTTTTCATAATGCAAAAATTCACATAAAAACTACATTAGTGTTTTAATAGGTCTTGATCCTTTGATTTTGTTCTTGAGCTCTGCACAGTTCTATATACTGTTATTATTAATGGTTTGAATTCTGTCTCTTAATTTGCAGAAGGAACTTGACATCACTGCAACAGAACTGGCAAACAGACAGGACGAGAGTGACTTGTCCAGAAAGAGACTGGTAGAGCAGAGCCGGGAATTCAAGAAAAATACTCCAGAGGTGAGACACGTTTCGGGGAAGATCAATTGGCTTGTAATTATTAGGATTACATTAAGAGGGCTGAGTGGTTGTGGCCATTTTTAGACTAAATTTATCTCCTTTAGAAGAAAAGCTCTATATAAAGATATGAAAAAAATGATTAAATTTTAATTAAAACTAAAATGCTACATGTACACCTATAAGAACTAAATGTCTCTCTTTCCCCGAGTACCAGCAGGCATGTTATTGACTACTCAGTTTCCCCATTATCTTCAGCATCAATAATCCCCACTTCCTTGTAGTATAAGTAATAGGTTTGACAAGTTTTGGGATATTATTCAAGGTCTATCATAGCGTTTGATGTTTTTCACCGGAGCTGTCTGGCAAGAGGTACCGAAGACACCATTATCAGCAGAGATTAGCAGAAAATAACACATCACCATTATGAATTATGATGGAAATCCTGATCACTTGTTCTATTGCTACAATACGCTGCTGTTCAAACTGTCTGCACCACACAAATATGCATGCACGTCGATGCATCCAAAAAATATTGGTCTCCCCCAAAATAATATTTTTTTAATCTTTAGGAGAACTGATTCAATTTAAAGATTTTCGTATGACATCGTTATAAGGCCCAGCAGGAAATATTTGCAAGTAATAATCCCTCCTAAAGATATATTCTTGACCAGTCTCAAAAGAAAAAGTGCTTATTCATCGGGTTGAAGAACTACAATACTAAAATTGTGGGGATCTATACTCAATTGTCACACTCAATGTCAAACACTTTATCTAAAGGTTTTCTAATCCATAATTGGTGAAATTCTGACAAGAGACATCTCCAAACTTGACCCATCACTAATTTATAAACTCTCGCAGACTTCTCTCACATTTCATGGCTAAAGAACATGTCAAATATACCCTTACCTTTCAATGACCATGTAGACTTAGCTCAATTTAATATTGCCTCCATCAATGCACAAGCATCCACCCCCCAAAAAAAAATCAAAATAAAAAAACCCTCATTTACCCCATTTTCACACATAAGTATGTGTTTATATGGAGAATCCTTACTCAAGTATTTTTTCATTACAGTATTCAGAATAAAAATTAATTGCATCTTTTGTCCAGAGTCCTACACCCCTCCCCCTTCAAAAAACAAACTGCAAAGCACCCTTCCCCCTCTTACCTCAAGGCTCCTCTTTCATGGCTAGTGAAATCACTTCTGAATAAGCTTTTTTGTGACTTCCCTATAAATTAATTAGTGCTCACTTAAAATCTTCCTCTTTAAGGAGGTTTGATCAAATGATACAGTTTCCAAACACTGATGTCATCAAGCCACCACTATCAATAATCTCTCTTCCTGGTTCTGGCCATCTTCCTTAAAGTTCTGTTACCCGGTTTCAGACTCACAGATTAGGTCTGCAATCAGTCAAAGATTTAAGATTCATGTCAAATTTCTTCATTATACACCCAAGAAATGATTGAAAATTTAGGAATATATATTCAAGTAGAAGAACATTCCTTTTTATGAAGGTTTGAAACTACACAAATAAGTCACAGACTGACTGCAGACAAACTCAACTTTATTGTTGGATATATTGTGCAAACAAAGAAAATTTGAAACTTTTTCTACCCCCATTCTTTTAAAAAAGTTTGATTTAAAGGAATATTTGGCCAGACTTCAAACCAAGATCAACTTTCTACTTAATCACTTTTAGATTTGCCATATTATCTGGTTTTGCTAATGTTCCAAAATGGCGTGTATCCATCCCAATCGAACAATCCGATGTCAATTTTACAGCAGTTTAATTGGATGCACTTAGATGAGACCAATAAGCATGAAAATATACACTAGTAAAACACTTGATGTGCAATGTTTGAAAGTCTCAAAATAGTTTCAAGACCTCGAAATGTCTCTTCTGAAAGTGCTTATGCACAATTCATGTGCATCACTGTTGTAAATCATTTGTTTATGGCAAAACTTAATAGAACTTTGCATTTGAATGTCTTCAAACACATTGATGAGCTAAACTACTTCATTTGAAAAAGAAGCTAATTTAACAGAAGCTTAAAAAAATCTTAAATACATTGTAACCAAAACAAGAAAGAGCAGTTCAGAATGCCTCAAACACCTTGACGACACCTAAGTCCTGGTTAAGTGTCTTTCTAGGACATGGTGGGTAATCACAGCTGATTGGAGATCATTGCCAAACTGGGTGGTTTGGCCCGATTGGAAATTGATGGTTGGGTAGTTACGTTACCTAGTCCTTAAGGTATCTTCCCTAGACGGGCATGTTGACTGGATTAAAAGCAATGTTTATATTTAAATCACTTTCCCATTATCTCAAAACCTGAGATTACCTTAAATCAATACTATCAAACAGTCTTCCCAAGACTTTTAATAAACACCTTTCGTAGTTAAGTTGAACAGCTTATATAAACTGACATTTTGACTGTGAATGTCAAATCAATACATTGATCTTTGCCTCATTTGTCTCCCCTATATTAAATGCTAGACATGTGCCTTCTCAAGTCGAAGATGTTCCAATCAGTTTGCATTTAATTAAAATATGGAATTTTTCAATATTTGGTTAGTCATATGATCTAGAAACAAATTTTCATTTACATAAGTTTTTGAACTCCTTTAAATTAAAACATCAGATGGGGAACAATTAGATCACTCATTTAACATGTTTAAAAATTAAAATGATGTAAGAACATACATTTTTTTTTAAATAAAATAAAATACAAATGTCAATCATACTTTGCACTCTAAAAATAATTAACTAATTTCAATGGGACAAACATCAAGGAGAGACTGTTAAAGAGTAACAGTGACTCAGATCAATGGATCGTCTATTGACTGATCGTGTAGTGGGATTCTAAGTGAGCATTACTAAGTGTTTGAGTGCATTTTCTTATCAACTTCAGCCACATTTACTTATGTCTCTGAAAATATTCTCTCCAATAAACAACATTTGCACAAAGGCCATTGTTGTTCACTTGTAATTTGATCACCATTTAGAACCGAGAGATCGGGGGATACTTCTGAAATGAAGTGACAACTTGCGGTTACAAGAGTTTCCAAAGGTCTGATCATTGAAATTACTATCCAACAAACCAATCGAAATGATTCTGTAAAAAAAGTAAGTTTTATATAAATTAGAATATAATTGCTTACCAGCCATAATTAGCCATTTCTAACACTTATTCCTGAAAGTGACAAAAGTCCACTTCAGCATGAGCACCAGACACTAAAATGATGGCATCCGTGCACCTTGCCACACAAAATCTAAAACAGCTTTTTGTACATGTAATGAGGCGATCGAGCATCTATAAATCTGATTTTTGATACAAAACAGAACCAAGGATGTGTTATATCAATAAAAATCTGCCTGATTATTGTAAAAAAAAAAAAAAGGACTCAATGCAGGCCAAGAATATAAATCATATTCCAGAACAGATTTCTCATTAACTCTTCCAATCAATCCAGGAAGTGGCAATTATTCAAAGTCTTTTAAACTGTTTCTTTATCAGTGATTGAATGATTCAGTTTGTGTACAAATTTCCTCAAACTGTTGCCACTTTGTATTACAGAATAGAGGTCTCACCATGGGAACTCGGCAAACACTAGCTCTACCCAAATCAATCAAACATTTTAAGGCTATTTAAAATCTTCATCTCTGAAAAAATATGATTCTGCACCAAAGAACAGTGAAGCATCTCATGGGCCAAAATCATAAAAATAAGATAAATTAAGCAACATTTGACCCCAAAGTCACCTGACGCTTCAGATACACTCAAAGTGTGACTGCCGGTATGAAATTAATACACATATTTTTGGCGTTATTGATAGGGCTGAGTAGAAGTTCTCATTAGATATCTTTTTTTCCTCACAAAAAATAATTTGGTGCACATTTGATTAGCAAAGCCGTATTCCTGATCAAAATTACAGCAAAGACCAAAGAGGATATAAGTATTTACTACAAGATCAAAACATTCCCCCGAACTTCCAGCAATCTTTGGTATAAGGATAATTTCTTGGTAACATCGGCAGCTGGCTGTATCAGTCGTACCATTATTCATGAACTGTTTGACATGTCGAAATGAAAGCAACAGCAAAAATGTCATTTGTCAAGACTTAAAAAACTTTGGAGCACGATTTCCAAATGATGGTCAATTAAAATGATTCTGATAAGAAAAGTTGTCATCAAATAAATGTATCTGTTACCAATTAAACAGCAAGGAACCAAATTTGGAATTATTTCGATACCAAGATTATTGAGTCGACGTGAACATTTTATTTGACTCCACCTATTGAGCGATCGGAGAGTTTACCTAGATGATGCACAAATGCGACACTGTTGGCCCCGTGGATCAATACCGTGGCACCGCTTGTCTGAATCCCTAGCCGTGATCTACCGAAATTTCCTAATCAGGCTTAACGTCTGATCAAACAACAAAATTTGTGATGTTGGGTGTCATTATCACTGATTTCCCTTCCCACCATTCCAAAGCACTAACAACCCGAGTTCTAATTTAGAATTTCAAAAATGAGCTTTCCTCTCTTTGTTAAAGGTGATGTCCATTCGATTTTCAAATACAAATAGAGTTCCAACACTACCGGTTCTTACAGAGATTAAATATTCAATCAATTTTAAATTGATGTCATTGTAAAACCCATTATTGATTTGAAAATTGAATTCTTAATCCTTGCCTACATTAACCGTTCAATATTTTCTTTATTAAAAGTTCAAACAATAAACTTTTTCAACCTAACTGTCATATCAAACAAAAAATTTTCACCTCCCATGGTGTGTTTTAAGCCAATTATTGAGAGCAAGCACTTTAAGGTATTTTAAATTTAAAAAAAATATATTTACAAACTTAAAACTGAGTACAATTAAAACTTCACCTAGATTTATCAAATATAATTATAGGTAGTGAAATATAAACTTAAAGAAGTTTATTAGCTGGATTTATAAACCAAACTTAAATTATCTATCAGCTACTGAGGGATGTATTTTATTTTTATCACAGAATGACCGATATGGCACAGAGAGTTCATTATGTTTCAAACAGGCGTAATTATTTACCCCAATCATTGGGCAATTTTAACAGAGTTTTAAATGATGTTTATATATCTTCAGATTGATCCCAGATGTTGTTATTAGGAGGTTCCAATCTTAAGAAAAAGAGCGCAACAGAAAGGTCTTTTCATGCTCAAGATCAATGGCTCTCAAAAACACCAATAAAACCTCTCCAATAATATCATTAAATCACAACTTCAAATCATCCAAGAAAAAAAATCAGGTGGTTTCAGGGCAGCAAAGGGTGATTTTTTGGAGGGAAATAAAGATCCAATAGAAAATCAACAGAATTTAAGCTTATGAAACTTAGATACATCATTAAATACTATTGAGGGAGCCAGTAGTCTATGATCTACGCTATAACACTCAGTTGGTTTTAAAATCAGGTACTTAGTAATCACCAATAATGGTCTTGAAAGAAACACTTTTAAAGTTTTTTAGAATCCTCTTTACAAATTTGTCAAATTATCTTATACACTAACAGTAATTACGATTTTACATCAGAGTCCAAAAAGTCAAGTGTTCATTTTCAATATGTAAGGTATTAATCTTAAATTAGAAAATTCACATAGCAACAATTTTTAACAAAAATAAATTTTTAACACAAGAAAACTTACACTTGACCTGCTCCAGAAGCCAGTTAAGTATGCGCAACTTAAATGTCTGCTTTTGCAATGTCGATATTCAATATCCTATTATCATATTGAATAGAATTGAAACTTATTCAGTTCTGCGATACATATCACCAACTTCCATCTATAACATAACAAAAAGACTGGGGAGAAAGAAAAGATGCTTCAACTATCAGGTGTCTGCATACAGCCCAACAAAATACTTCTCCAGAAATTGATGACCTGTGACATTTCGAACCCTATAGGTATTGATGTTACGACGAAAAGGTATTTTTTTACCATCTTCGTCGCCCGATGGATACATGAATGATAATGTTACACAAAAAGATCTGGTGACTGTCTTCTTAATGGCTACTGTCAATAAAATTAAATTGAAGTTTAACTTTTCACATTTGTGATTTACATTTTATGGTTCTGGAAAGCTAGATTTTCATCCTCATCATGCCTATATTAACTGTCATATTAATAAAGTATTATATAACATAATACCTGTGACAGCCATTGCCCATTTCATTCCATGCCTTTATATTCTTGGTTCAAATTTTCATAAAATTAAAAAAATTTCATTAAAAAATTACCATAAAATTTGATCTTATTCTATCTGAAGAATATTGTGTTTATATATGCATTGTCAACTGAACATAAACTTTTGACTGAGGAATTACAAGAATGTGCATAAATATTATACTGCATAATGGATATTCAATATTTCTATTGGTGCAGTGAAATATAAAGATTAATGTACCAAAGAGAAAAAATAAAACCATATATTACGATAGTATTCAATCAAGTACATGTATGGAGTCCTTCAGAACATTTTTCATTTAGTTTTACACAACTTTGATAACCAAAAAAGGTAAAATTTTAGTATTCATATCGAAATTATCTCCCTTTAATAACAAAAGATAAACCTATGAGTGCATGCCTAATTTGTGTGCATTTGATATGAAATGTGAAACCTGCAAATAGAAAATTCAAGTGTAAATGATATGATGATTTAAAGATGACAATTAGATTTAGCTTAAAGAAAGGAAAACCCCCAGATCTTAGTATAACAAAACAGATATTCCAAAGAACTAAAGCTATTGGTGCTAACATATTAAGGAAGTATTTGCCTGTGCTGATATCTCATACAATGGAACAATTTCTCTATTGCAAAACACTCATACCCATCAGTGCAAAATAAAGATGTACTTTACATTTCCACTTGAAAAAACAGTACTAAATTCTGGGCACTTAATTCAATGACTAACGCTATAACAGAAATTAGTATTCCGAAACTTCAGTTCTGAAATGATAGTTTCAATTCTCTCAAGTAATTCTTTATTGCAAAGTAATTTCTACCCCCATTTAAATATTATACGTGAATTATGTCAGACTCATCTTGAATATAAATATGTCAAGTTTCATATACTTCGGAAATACAATTAAGGCCATTTTCAGGGACTTTTGGGTCTGCATTATTATTTTAAAGAAAATGCAACAATACACATTGTTGAAATCCAACAAATAACACATGCATTCATTCAATCATGGAGAAAATGTTTTACTCAAAATTCAAACGCCTATAGCAGGCTTACAATCGGATCCATCTATTTTCCATTACATTATGTCCCTGATGTAAAAGTTTATTATTACCTCAAACCAATTTTCATTTACAAAAACCAAATTCTAAAATAAAAAGTTAAAACTTTTAGCCAATAGGGAAAATTGACGACACCTCGCTGTTTATCGCTATATCTCCCCCATTCATCGCGAACCTGTCAATATGTTTTTCGAGTTTCTATTGTGTGTTCCTTTTCAAAAGACCAAGTATTTTTGGGCTTAAAAAAGGGCATCTTGAAAAATTGAGGAGATATAGACTGGAGATAAAGTTCGTTATGAATATGTAGATTTTTTATTTTTAATTTGAGGATTTGACAGTGAACGCTGCATATGGCCTGAGGAAGCACCTGTTTTATAGTTGCTACTTATCCCAATCACAACCACAGGTGTCCTCCGAAATTTGATTTCAACCCGTCCTCATTAATGATTATTTCTATAGACCCCATTTTTGTCATCCTGAATGAGATTTTCTGACCTGTCTAATCACTTAAATCATGCACTGTAATTTCTTGCTTATTTTCCACTGAAATGGGCTAATCTAATAGCTACACTTTATACCCAAAAGACAAGCTTCACTAAGCTTACGTTTTTTATTTTCTTCGACCAAACAGAGGCCTGATTGATGCAAAATAACCATTCAATAACCTATAAAGAATTATGAACATAACAGCCTTATCTATGTTAAAGGGGAATAAAAAAGAAAAAGGAATCGAACTTTGTTCAAACATTACTTGCTCATCCTTTAAATAATCTTTTCTGCCTTATTTACATTCCAAATTCTTAGAATTAAGTGCTTTTTAAAGTGAATTGTGAAGTTGACAACACCCATATTTGATACGACACTTTAGTTGCGCTAATCTACCGTGCATATCATGACCAATATGAAAATTAATTTGGAATGTGCAAACGACAACAAAAGGTCTCACTTTCATCAAAAGGACTCATTTGTCTAATTTAAATTCTTTTTTTAATATTTGGGGCTCTTAATTTTTACATGATTTGCAAAATGATATTTTTTTTTATTTTTGAGAAAGATTAATTGTTCTGTAATGTACAGAGAAATGGACATGTCAGATCAAATAGCTAAAAAAGGGTCCCCGAAACATGAAACATCAATTAAACATCTCCTCCGTAACTCCAGAGTCAAAAAACCTATTTGTACCTGACAAAATCATTAAGTTTAGATCATTAGGAACAGATAAAAGTAATTGTTAATTGTAAACGTAATTAAAATCTTAACTGCACTTCAAACAGCTACACTATCCCAAAATACACAGATGATTTCAGTATCTAACTCAAATCCAATCGGTTTTCCAAGTTTTCTCAAGGATAGGTGAAAACGAGGAATTTATATTTGATTATCTACAAAAGTTCAATTTAATTCTAATCAATTTGGCAAAGAATTGAAACTTAGTGTCTTTTGTGGGGCGACTGGTTGGGGGAAGGGGGATCAAGTAATCATTAATGGATCAGAGCCTTCATTGGTGCCTCAAAAGGAAGATCAGCGATTGAATTTCAAGTCAATACCCTCATCCCACCGAACTTTTGTATAAAACAGGGCTCCGAATCGATGAAGGGTGAAACTTTGCTTTATCTTCATCTCCAGTCACTTAATTTACATTTTTCAGCCATTTCTCTGGAAAGTAATGAATGTGAAATCATATCAAATGATAGACATAAAATTACTGTAACCTGGATCTGATTTCTTTAATTTAATGTAGAATTAATCCCAAGCATTCCACTGTCATAGGCTCAGTCCTTAACAAAAAAACAGATATTCTTACCAACTAATGCAATACCGATACATTTACTTTATAAATAAACTTCCTCATATATTTGCCATACAAAAAAAAATCTGCATTTTATATTTTCAATCATGGATAACATTACATTTTTAAAGCATACTTCATTTTTCTTTTGTCATCTGGTGATCTTATCAAGAATTGAATACCTTAGATGCAAATTTGCTGACAAAAGAAAACCCCTCCTTTTTAAGCAGCTATCAATACTTGGTGGTGTTAGTAAAACGCTGCCTCAAACACCAAGGCCGTAGAGGAAGAAGGCATATGGAGCAAGACGAGAGTCTGAAATTGGTCGCATTTAACGGCTCTCTCAGGGCTGCAATTGACATCAAAGGCGAAACTGGAGCCATAGCATTGACAGGTTATGCCTCTAATGATTGATTTCAAACTCAAAACAGTTATTGGTAATACATACGTATGATTGCAAATCAAGGGAGCCACTTGAAATATAAAGGAGAACTCATCTTTCATCGCTGCCGCATACTGTTTTAGTAGTTGCCTTCAGCATGATAGGTTAAGCAAAGTTGAAGAAGATTATAAGCCTAAAGACTTACTACACAGACTTAGATAAACTTTTGTATACATTCAATGTTAGCAGAGACGTAAACTGCATAATTCAATATTCAATATCAATGTTTAGTGTCACATGACACCCACAAAATAAAACAAAGGAATGCGGTCCCCTCAGTCTGCAGTTTCTCTGAGGCTTTTGTCCTGATAACAGGTAGAGGAGTCAGAGATACCAAATTCCAGCAGATCCGAGAGGTGTTTCAAGACATTCAGACACATCGGAGCGAAGGGGTATCATATGGAAAAATCGGGGTCTCTCAATTTCTTCCCCTCATCTACAGCAATACTCTACAGACAGGCAGAGGTAATTAAGTCTGACGAAACATTGGGGCAGAGAGATGTATTTTTTCTTGTGTAGTTATAGACAATGATATCTTGCTACGATAAAATAATTATGTACATCAGTCCTCTGAACAATCAAACGCCTATCAGATGTTTTCATCGCCCAATCACCACGATCAATACAGAAGGGGGTTTGCCAAGGGTGGGCAATTCAATACAGCAAAAAAATTTGTTATATGCTGAGCGATATAAATAAGGGGGAGTGTCACAAAATGGGGTTTTGGTAATGGTCAAAAACTCAAATTACACGAAATCTATTCTGACCCTAGTATCAATATCAGCCCAGTGCTTGGTTGTGTCACCATAGTGGTATCTATATTGTAGATTTCACATTAAATTTTTGTGATTGAAAAATAACAATTTTACACCGGTTTCATTAATGACTCCGAAAAACTTGATGGCAAGTGGATGACCGGTCACCTGAACTGGCACAAGGAGAGTTTCTGCATCATGGCACCTGTCATTAATAATTGAGGTGAAAGATTTCTTTGTGCTGGAATACACAGATCTGAAAGTACAGCACATATTTGTCCTGCTCAATAAATCACAAGGGGGCTGAAAGGTTAAAACAATAAGTCTTGGTTGTGGACAATTACAGGTAATATCTATGTTTCAGACATCATATGATCCGTCACAGACTCAGACTCTTACAGGTGACCGCAGATGCCCAAAACACACATGTACAATAATGATACCACCTGCAAGGAGACACAATCATTAATTATTTTGCTCATCTGTTGAAAAGAAGATCAACACTAGGTGAGCTATAGGGTTGTGATTGGATATTTTAAAATTTAAAATTTTATACTTTTTTAAAAAGATTTATAGTGAATATAAGTAAGGAAATTTATATATGAAACTATTTCCTTTTATGAAATTCATTTTTTGTATTGATTTTTGTGGTAAAGACATTGTATATTTTAATAAAATTTTATTTTTTGTAAGTCGACCTTTTCCTAAATCTCGGATATCAGGTAATTAAATAAGTTAACCCTCTGCAAATTTACATCAAAGTTCCTGTTTAAAAAAATGATCTTCAGCAATTATGTCCACATTTATGGTTTGTCCATGAAAACCCAAATTGATGAATTTGAAATGTGAGAGGAGAGAAAGGGGAAAGGACATGATGTTGCATGCCACCTAATAATAAGGTGACCTCTTCCAATGACGCCTTGTGCAATAATTCCACCTAACGCTTTGACATATTGATAGCAGATTTATTTTTGACACTGTATTTTTACAACCAACAGAGCTGGTAATTTGCCTAGAATTGATTGGCCATGTCAAAGGATTCTTTTGGTTGTTCATCTGTAGGGTAATAGATCCTGATGGAGTATGTCTTAAAAAGTGCACCATGGAATTATTTTCAATCAATTCTAATTTGAAAAATTAAGCATATCAATTTGAAATGAACTTTATTGCAATCGGTGAAATCCCAATGAATTATCTGGAGCATCAATCAAATATTTAAATTGGGGAGTTTGGTAAACAGCTGATTTCATCTGTTTAATTACATTTCAAAAGTTTTTCTAGATCCTGCAGATGACCTCATTTTTTCAATAAAATTCAATATTTGAATGAAAAACAATAATAATAGTTATAGTTAGATATGGTTATAAGGGATAAGAGGTTTAATAGTATATGTTATCTTAAGGAAAATACATTGTTTCTGCAGAAAGTACGTCTTCTTGAATTTCATTAACAAAGATTAAGGTCACTTATAGATTCTGTATTGAAGTCTTTGCTGTTTTACGTAGTTTATGACTTAATTGTACTGTTTCGTATGAAAAAAAAATAACTTCAATCGTGATCTGATTTCTTCTAAGAAAAAAGGGATGGAGAAAAATGGCCATAACTTAAAAGTATTGACAAAAATACACACAAATTGTGTAATTGAAAAATTCTTTTGCTCAATAACCACATAGTTTTCAAGAGACTTCAATGATTCATTTCAAATGAATCAAAAACCAAAGAAAAGCCATTTTTTCATCCATCAAACACAGATTTTCGACATAAAAACATTGGCACTACCCATATTGATTAAAACGAAAATTGAAATGGCAGGAAAATAGTTGCATGTATATGAATGGTTAATGACCCTATCAGAGTCTAAGACATCTGTTACATATTAGAGTTTGTATTAAGTTGGCGAGGACCAGTCACAAGGCTTTTTCTTTGACTTCGGTTCATTAAGATAATGATATCTGTTATAGCTCTTTGTGAAGGGAGGAAGAAAAAGTATCAAATGATTAATTTCTAGCAATAAGGAGATCCATTAAAGATTTAAGGGGGATTAGAAACCGAAAATTGGGAGCTTAAATCATATTTTTTTAACCTGTGGTTGTTTCAGGCACTCCACATAATCAAAATCAGCCTCAATAAGGGTTATCTCCCTTTATCTAAACAAAGACTGTATAAGCTTCATATTAGTCTCTTTGAATTGGTATTGTTAGAATATTGAATTGAAAATTAATAGAATATAATAAGTTTAAATAAGTAGCTATTGAATTGTGCAGCGATTAAATCCTTGCATGACTCATGTCGTCTGCTTGCAACTTGTTGATGATGGATTCCAATGGGCAATGGCTGACGTGAGGAACTCAGCGAAAAAAAAATTCTGTAAGACAACAACTCAGTGATCTTTGACACCCACGGCAATCAGAAGGGCTAAACATGATCCTTTATGCATGATTTCATAAATAAAACTTTGCAGCTTTGACTGAAATAGAAATATGACAAATACCCATTCTGTAATCTTCATGGGCTCACGAAAAGTTTTATTTTTGTTTTTAATGGTAATAAATAATCGAATTAAAATTGTCAGAGAAGCCCATGGCAAATGTGTTGAGTTTTCAACTGGCTGTCTTGAAATAATTTAGCAAATGACATCTTGACGGGAAGAAATCTCAAACAACAGTCCTATCTTGAAAGATGAATGGCATCACACTCCAAAGTCGTCTAAGCATTATCGCTTGTAATTTACCATTAAACTGAGGAAAAAGATAGGCTTAAAGAATATATACTTATTACACGTAATTGATTAGATTTGGTGTAGCCATTCTGGCTTATTGATGATTCAACCCCTGCCGCAGCTGTTTCTTATTTTCAAAAAACTTTTTTGGGGAAGCTATAAAATTAGCCTGCAATCATCAAAAAAGTTTATCAATAGGATGGCTAGGATCATGACGGGTGACTTTATTGGTCTGGCAGTCAAGTTTTCATTCCAAGGAAGGGTCAATTATATTTAGACGCTGCTGATTTTTAATTGGACGCTCAAAGAAATTAATACCAATCAGTAATTTTTTGTTATTTCGAATTGGTATTCCATTTTGATCAGCATGCTATCATTTTAGTGCAATCCACGGAATGAGCACCTGTGATTTATTTTGAGTTGCTCTGTGTTTGTTAACAGGATTTTGGTCTTCTTAAATTACATAATCTTGATTCATTTATGATAGGAATTATCAGAATTAAGCGTTAGTCAAATTCGATATGGGAGATACAAGTACCAGGTAGGGGCCTGTCATTGTATGCCAACAAAATATGTGCTGCATATGCAGGCATGATTGAATTTTAATTTCTATAAAATGCATTTTTTCTTATTTCTGTCTCCGTTTTCTTTTATAGCACTAGAGAATGTGCAGTCCGAGTTGTTCGAAGTCAAAGCCAAGTATGAAGAGGCCACAACAGCCAAGTGAGTGTTTATAGCCATTCTGAAACGGTTACTGAGAGTTACTATGAACCACAATCGCTGTAGCTTATCTGCAAAAACTTTCTAGTTCTCTTTAATTCTGTCAAGAACTTTGACTGTAGTATGACCAAAATAAACTGTGGCAACAGAAAATTTCACTGAGGTGTTAACCACAAACAACAAGTGCTAGGGCATTAATTGCTTTTGTTTTGCATGGAAATGAACTGTTCGAGATCATTCTGTAGTGTAGATTCTGAAAGTCATCAAGAGCTTAAAGCATAAACAATTCAAAGATTCAAATAGATCTTAACTGCGTCTTAAAAATTTGACTATTTCTCTATGATATTGTATTCAGAAATTGTATTTCCAAAAGTGTCCCTTTCTTTTGTTACTGTATTTGGCATACAGCTGAGAGTGTATCTAACTCCCTATTCATTTAAATCTAAATGAATTTTTAAAGTAAAAATGATTTTTCTAGAATATTTAAATTGTTTGAGACAAAATATTTTTATTTATAAAAAATATAAAAATCAATTTATGTTTTAATTCAAAGCAAAGTGAACACCCTCTGATTTCCCAACACAAAACAGTCATATTTATGGAATCAATTAACAAAGATATATACTGTAAATATGACAACTTTGTGTCCCATTAATATACCAGGATATTGGTTTCTTATGTTTTTCTTGTCAATAACAAATAGTGCCTTTATTGATTTCTATTGTCCGATCTGTCCTGTCATTGATTTTTAGTTGTCGACTGGTCACATACATGTTCATTACGTGAACCGTTGGCCGTCATATGTCCAGTTATTGATTTATATTGTCTGCTTATTGATGAAAGCTCTGATAGGTCCTTCACGGGACCTGTCAATGTTTGCTTAATTGGTTCTGATGTACAAGACAATCGCTGTTGTACTTCTCCCATGTTCGTCATTATGTTCAAAGTCCTGCAGGCATCCCAGGACAAATGCACATCCTGTCAAGGCATTTGTAGCACCTTGTGATTGTTTTTCTTTCGTTTGATTTTTATGTGTGATTTTGTGATTTTGTTGATGTTTTAAGTGACCCCCAATAATCCCTAACTGTAGTTTTATATGTTTTTCATGTTTTCTTGACTGATTAGGTCAAAAAGGTGTTGCTGTTATTGAGTCAGTGATTCTTAAATTTTATTGGTTGATTTGTGGCAAAGTTTATATACATAAAATTTGAATCCTATTTGGAGTTATAATTAATATTCTTAAAATTAAATTTAAAGTGACATTAGAATAAATAGAATAGATAAATAGCATACAATTTCCTTTTCTTAGAAATTTATCTTTATTCGTATGTCATCAAAAATTAAAAGTAGGATAACATTTTTTCGCACATGAAATGGAACCTAGTTATTGTTTGCTTTTAGAATACTAATTACTGTTCAGCTGGTTGTGTCTCTGAAATGAGGAGGCAGCTTTGTAGATTAAACCATTAATTTTAGTTGTCCTCTCTCAAAATTTGTCTTCAAAATTGACTTTCTATGCAAATTATGTTGTGTCTTAAATTCTCTCAACTCTAAATGGTAGATAATAGATGTTTTATACAAACAATGACAGCCAAATTACAGTCCTCTTCTCTGTTTTAACAATTACAAATAATGTATATTTCAACTCAAGTGAAAATTTTGCACGAAAAATCACAGAAAAGTATTCTTCAAGACGCAAATAAAAGACAGATATGGTCGCTGTGAAATCAGCATTTTTAGTGATAGAGAAATTCTGGCCCTTGGGGCAGTTTGCGAACATTTTTCAGCTAATGTGTGCCTTTGATCATTGGCTCATCTACTTATGTTTTTCGGAATAAAAATGATTATCTCTTTCTTTTTGAGTTAAAATTAATGAATACGTTTAGCTCTTTAATGGCAGCCAGAGGCTGTTCCTTCTAATTGGTAATTTGTCAAACATCAGTTATACAGCTCAATATGGTATAGGCCTGCATAGCAAATTCTGTGTAAAATCATTTGTATATTTCATTGTATTGATTATAGAATTTATGAACATGTAATACATGCTGGCAGAATCAATATTTTCATGTTGAATACCGTGTAGGCTCATTGAGTCTGGATTGTAAACCAGACACAGTGGTTCTTGCACTGAGGTCATTTTTGTCACTTTTCCGTGTCTCAGGAGAGATTGAGAGTTCAACAAAGGCTAACTATGAGGACGAGAAAAACAAAATCTAAAGGTATATATATAAAGCTAACAGACTTTTATCTTCTGATGTCATTTTTTTCCACAGCGAAGATTTTTTTCAAAAAAGAATCAAATTTCATTTCACAGTTTTGAAACTGTGTCAGAATTGGTATTGTGTTCTACTAATCTAAAATAAATTAGTCTTTTTGAGGACGATTGATTTGCAACATTGTTGAATATAGAAGGCTCTATGAAGATCCCCCCAAATTCTGTAGCCATTGTCTGCATTCTGATAATTTAGGTGGAAATGACAAAACTGCAGTATCCATAAGAGTTCTTTACAAGGCAGAATTAAAGTCCCTGTGAGAAAAATCAATAATTGATAGCCCTGGATCATTATATCCCTGATGTAAAAAAATGTTACCAGCTCTCTATAGCGACAACTGACAGAGGAGGAAAAATGGAATATTGCAGATGTAACAGCTAGATTATCATAAGATAGAGTTTTCCGAATGACTTTGAGCTGTTGTAATAATTGTGATGTGGTCTTGTTTATATATATATTTTTTTATATATAAAAAAAAATGTGCTTATTCATAATTTTAAAAAATTCCTAAAATAAATTTGGAAGAAAAAGTGGATCTTTAGGAGTTAAGGGTGGGGCATTTTAGTATGTGGAGAATAAAATGGTTTGGCCTGTGTAAAAATAAGATATTCCTTAAATACTTAAAAGAACTAAATTTAATTTCTTATTGCGATGTTTATTAAAGACTAGGTCTTACTGAGTGTGTTAAAATTAATTACTCATTTGTTTATAATAGAAGAAATCATTCTTTTATTTGAAATCTTTTCAGCCTTTCAGTCGATCAGTTATCTGATGCTATAAAACACTGTTGGTTCTCAATAGCGGATTCAGGCACTTGCAATTGGAATCTATTTTCATTGATAGAGCTATTTGCATTTCAAGTTTATATACATATACTGAAAAAAGAATTTTTGAACGAAAATCAATATTTGCTTTTAGGATAGAAAAATCTGTTTGATTTTAAATATCAATTTTCCTTCAAAATTGAACAAAGCAATAGAGCGTCGGCCAACATAGTATTACTGTTTATGAGATTAATGGAAAAGCATTTTATCAGTAAACATTGATTGCCAGTCCTTCTTTAAGAAAGTGTCTTTGTGAAGCTGAATTGTTTGTGCTATTTAGGCCATTAGTTTTAATTTTATCACCTATTCTATCCCTAACACATTGATTTCTGATGCATCTAATGTATTTGATTGGGGATTTGCAAAATCAATGAAAAACTATTAAATTATTTTTTGATTTTATGTACTTAATCTTGAAACAAATAACTCTTATGGATCAGATATCAGATACACTGTGAACAAAAAACTACAAATGTACATAAATCTAAAAAAAAATATGAAAAAAAGACATTTATTCCAATATATGCAGATCAATATTTTTCTTTGGAATTTCTATGTAAGAGGTCGTGAAACAATATGTACATTGTAACTTGTCCAATCCAGGTCCTGTGTAAAATTAAAGTCCCTTTCAGAATTTTTTAAATTTAACTTGATATTGAAATGAAAAGAGAGGTGCGGCTATCATTGTGTAATAAGGGTAACCAGAGGATAACATTTTGCCAGAGGCCGCTGGTGCGTAATTATATCAAAGATATCAAAATAAAATCTGCATGAATCTGTAATAGAACTTAATGGAAGTCAATAGACATTCAAGAATTTCAATTTATTTGATTTGCCTCCAGTGTTGATTAAGAGTATTGTCGCAGATAATGAGTTTATTAATTATTTTTACTTGAATCTATCTGCTAGCTTTCTTATTTATTTGAAGTTTACAAGTCAAACAATAAAATATATTTCATATTGACAATGTAAAGTCTGAGAGAAATATGGTTTCCTCTTAGCTTGGAAAAGCCGAACGAAAAAATCCTATTACAAACCTGTTTGAGATGAACTTTGCAGGTGCAAATGATACACTGGTCATTTTTAAGGATATAGAAAATACCAAATGCAAATTTATCGGAGGTTTTTGTATTTATCAAATTTGATGACGAATATTTGTCACAAAGTGAATACGTTTTTTAGGTTAATTTGGAACCATTCTAAAATTTATGATTCTACTGACTTATAAATTCATACATTTATGTAATGGATTTATGTATATGAATGTAGCATGTGAAATGTTAAATTTGACATGTTTTAAATTTGAATTGAGATGATGACCTCAGTTGAATATTACGGACTTCAGTTATTAATAACTTATAATTATCTTACACAACGACTGATCAGAGTGATTCATAATGGTTGTATTTAATCATGTTTTGAGTTTTTGATGGCCTTTTGTCATTGCATTTCCTTTATCGTTTTCTTGGTCATTGAACCAGCCTGGTCCACTCAGCACTGACACGGGAGCTCCAAATCACACCTGTAATTTATAGACGCTGGCAGCACTTTATCTTGACTTTGAATGCTTTGGTATATTTCACCAAACTTATGGCCAAAAGCTAAGGTGTAGGGTAGTCGAAGTCTTCATTTATCAAACCCCCTCATATAGACAGGTGACATTCTTTTATTGTGTGCAGTCATTCCAATCCCAATCCGTTTGTCAAACCTTGCTCATCTTGTCTGTAACCCTTCACCATGTTAAATCTTTATCATAAAGTCCACTTTTTACTATCTGCATGCTTGTCAAGAAATTTTTTTTTTCAAAGTGCATTTTAGAAGTGCAGGTTTAGGAAAAATATTTGAAATAAAATGAGAAAGGTCAGAATTTCAATTAGTGCAGATTAGCAAACAAATTAAGAAAACTGAGTTTTACAAATTGTGAATACAATACATGACATGGAGTTTCCTTTTAATTTGTAATTTGTTAATTGAATTAACAATATCATTGCCAGGGAAAATTAATTACTTCATGTTTTTGAATGTAAATATGTGCGAAGGGTGTTTCATCACATTTCTTGAAAATTGAATCAAAACATTAAAAGAAAATAAATAAATGTTATATGTATTAGTGATTAAGAAATCCAAAGTTACAAGCCATATATTTCTTTTTTCTTTCAGATCGGATGAAATGGAAATGGTGATGTCCGATTTGGAACGAGCTAACGAGGTATTATTATTATTTAATATTATAAACATGATAAAATCAAATAGCTTTGTGCTTAACTAGAAATTTCTGCTTTGGAATACAAGAGAAATATCTTCTATAGATACATAAATGACCTGGTTTACAAAAAAAACAGGATTGTGTCAATTGGAAAAAAAAAACGAAGACAGTAAAAAAAATCAGTACAATCTAATTTCATGATCAGTATTATTAAAGCTTTAGTAAAGATATAGGTTTCTTTGTATTGATTGTCTTTGTTCAAGATGCAGTGAAACATAATCTCTTAAAACTGATATCTAAAAATGACGAAGGATGCTTCTGGAAGTCACATGCTAATGTCCCTTTAAGGGTGTTCCCTGAATGACAGAATCTGGTCCATTATGTAAAAGGGGGGCCACTCTGGTGCCTTACTGCCTCTGATGGTATTGATTGATTTTGCAAGAATGCATCACCCTGAGTATTTAATCAATGTCAAATTATTGATTTGGTGGAAGAAAGAAGTATTGAACAGCCTGGTATTGATCCGATCTTGACTGAATCACCATTTGTATAAATCCAGTCTCTGCCTTCACATGTCAATTGTATTGTTGCAATAATTTGTCTTTTTGATTTCTGATCGGCGACAGGATTAAGCATATATTTTGCTTGCGCTCTTTGTACCTTTAATAGTTATGCTTGCTTATCTGATGGGGATGAGACAGAAACAATTTATGTGTAATTATCTCTCTAGTATGGACAATTGGGATAAAAAGATATCGCTTGATTTGCTGCAGGAAGGTAACTTAACATTTGCTTTATGAGCTTTTAATTGAGGATGGATTTTCAGGGGATCTCGTTTAGCTGCTTCATGATCAGGACTTTTTTTCGGACTAAGACCTTTATGTCTCCACATCTTTAAAGCATTTATTTTTAAAAAATTTTGAATTTTATTTTTTTTTCAGCGAGCTGAGGCATCAGAACGTGAAATAGAACAGATCAGGTCCAGATTGACGGAGGTGACACAGAAACAGAAACAAGGGGAGACAAATCAAGAAGCCCCAGATATGGATCGGGCCATCGACATGTTCAAAAGATCGGGTCTGGAACACGAACTAGCATCCAAAGAAAAGGAGGTAATTTAAAAAAGCTTTTTTTTTCTGTGAATTATTTTATCCTTGTGAAAAAAATTTCAAAACTTTTCTCTAAAATTGAACTTTAATTATCTAGATTTCACAGTTGGTTGAAGATGTGCAGAGATTGCAGGGCTCACTAAACAAGCTACGAGAAGCTACAACCAGTCAGGTTAGTATCAATCAGTCTATAAAACTCCAAAGGCACCACATTATCAGACCACCAGGGTGCTGATCCTGCTGAAAATTTGAATACTTAGTATTCTACAAGTCAAAGGTAACAGACAGAGTCGGTGAGAAGAAATGACATCAGACAGTTTCTTTGTTGGGGGTCAAGTTTTGGTTCATATGAATGCATTCCAATATTAAAAGGGCAACCTGATGTTCCAATGGAAAGAGGGTAAATTTTAAGTCGGTATGAATGCAGACCAATAGTGAAATGACAATCTGATGTTGATGCATGTAATTTAGGTACATTTGATAATTAAAAAGTGTTTCAAGAGTTAAAAGTCAAAGGTTTAATGAATCTGCATGTGTGATATGTTATATTGTTTCTTTTGCAAATTTAAGCTTCTGATAAAAAAATTCAAGATATATGCAAGAAAGCGGAATATTTTGACCATTCAGATAATAGAAATGAACTTAAATATTTCTTCTAATTGTTTTAGGAGAAAATTACAAATAATTTTCCTAAAACCTTAATTATTACGCAGAGAGAACATTTTCTTGTCAAGCAGAAAAACGGGGACCATAAATCAAGTTTATTGTTTCATATATTATGCCAAAATACACAATTTTTTTTTCGACCACGGTCTGATTTATTTTTCGGAATGGTAGTTTATCAAATATGTAATTTGGGAATATGTAAATGAAAGTGGTAGGCTTGTCATTTTTAACAACTAACATGTTTAATTGAATTCTCATATTCTGGTTAAGTTAAAACTAAACATGCTTTTCATAAAGAAGGTGACTTTTCCAAGGTTGAATTTTTTTCACGCAAAAATTAGAAAACAAAAGATTTTTTTTCTTAAAGAAGCACTTGGCTGTTTAATAATATGTTATATGATTAAAATATGCAATACAAAAAAATTAATTGAACACTTTTGCTTTGTCTAATTTGAACAATTTTATCAAGAGTTGGTGATCTTTAAACTAGTTTTTTTAATTTGCATATTCACTGGATCGCAAAAAAAATGATTGAAAAGTAAAAATTGATCAATATTTAAACTTTTAACTAATTGACTTTCATTATTAACAAATGGCTTTCTTTTTTATAGAGTCAAGGTAGATTCAATTATATTTTGAGATGTCTAGTGGTGTGTCTTCTTGGAAATTGGTAAAATAAATGATTAATATTAGAAAATGTACAGGCGTATCAAATCTTGTGACAGTAAAAAAGACAGCTAGGTTTCCTGGGGAGTGTCAGGATAGCAGATATTCTACAATATTCAGTTTCTAGTATTGATTTTTTACAAAACTATACAATGGTAGTTGATGTGAAATCAATGTTGGAAGGCTATTGATTTTTTGGTTTTATACATCCCAATGCAAGATGATCTATATTTGACGGCAAAATAGATTTCAGAACTCCTGCATATTAGACAAGATCCCCGAGTTACCATAGAAACAGTATTTTTATTGATTATGTATTGACAGTTACAAACAACTAATCGTGCATGCGATTGTTTCTCCGATCAATATTTTGTGTTTCAATTCCCCTAGAGAAAATTGAAGAGAAGGGGCTTTAAAGATTAGACTTTGTTAAGCTTATGTGCACGTTATTTAGACATTTCAGATTATCTGAGTAAGAGAAATTAATTTGAACACTTTACAAAATTTATCAAATTTAAATTGTTTGTGGAATAATGTGGTGCAAAGAAGTCGTAGTCTAGATATGATCATATAGTTTAAAGGAAAAATGATTTTCTAGTAAAATACTAAGATGACAATGGGTATTGGATTACAATTAAATATACTATGTAATTATAGGGCTCATTAACTTTGATTACATTATTAGGAAAAATATCAGATGAGTCTGATAGCTAATCCATAACAAATAGCCGTGCTTCACCATGCTACATTATATGATAAAGGAATTTTAGCATGATATAAGAATTCACAAAATTGATATGTAAAATGATGATAGTTAATATACAGTGAAATTCATAAACTAAATAATATTTAAGCTAGATCAATTAAAAAGTTGATTATTTTTGTTCTTGACTGGCATGTTTATCAATTCTATTATCTGAAAGGATTTCGAGTGCATTTTTAGCATCATTGATTTAAGATTACTTACCGCGTAGAACTAGCTCATTTTAAAGTGAGAACAGAAAAATCAATATATAGATTGACAAGTTATTTGAAATCAATGAATCAATATTCAGGACTGTAGAATTGATTATTTCGAATGTTTTAAGCACACAAATGGATTGAAGCAAATGAATTTTTATTTGTTTTGCGTTTGCATTCTGAACTGATCGGGATTGATGAAATGCATTAGTGATCATTTGAAATATTGATTGATCACTACTGCCAATGTGTAATGTTCCACTGTTGTAACATCTGGCCAGGCTTGATCTATGAGCCAGACATAATCTGATGAAAATCATTATCTGATATTACTCCACTGAAACTTAACAAATATCAATTTAAACTTATAAATTTAAAAAGGTATGAAGAATGAGTCATGTAAAATAATGGTCAATTTTTAAAATCAATATTTGATTTAAGTTGTGAAATATAATCTTCGAATTCAATTTTAATTGAAAATTTAAATTTCGGGTATAGGTTACCAAGCTTGAGGATGAACTGGCTTCAAAAAATCAGGCCTTCAAACTACTGGAGGAGAAGATCAAATCTCAAGAGGACTATGAAGAAATCAAAAGGGAACTTAGGTAATTAGGTCAAATATAAGTAATTAGATGAAGGGAAGTTCATGCAATGAGAAAGTTCACATGGAAGAAAAAAAAGGGTGCTACTGAGATTTTTTTTGTTTGAGCTGGCTATAAGACAGAGCCATATTTCAAGCAGTTACTATAATGGTAATACTTGTAGATCAATGCTTTATAAAGTTAACTTTAATTTGTAAACAGAAAATTAGGGCTGTTTTGGATAAGCCTTTAATCAGGAAAATATGTTTTCATTTGTCAAGAAAATGTTAAGATTAAAGGATGAAAACGACACATAGTCATTTATGGTTCGTTATGATGTCAGTTATTGAATGATTTAAAAACCTGAAAGCTCTCAATACACCTGCCTCTTGTTTCTGTAATGAAATATTGTCTTTTCTTCAGTGTGATGAAGTCCATAGAATTTTCCAACAACAAGCTGGGGTCTGATGAGCCTGATGGAGATGTTCAGCCCAAGTCACTGGAAGTCTTACTATTGGAGAAAAACAAGACACTGCAGTCTGAAAACACAGTACTTAAAGTCAACAGCAGTGATCTCTCAGGTAGGTCTCGCATGTGTTTGGAAGTAATGTAGATATAGCTGGCCATCATTTCACACCCTGATTCATAAAGTTCAGGGGAGATAACAAGTAATACACAAAGATTTGTTACCTCCCTTGTTCAGAAAATCTTGCAGTTTCATTTGTGTATTCAAAAAACAAAAATTATAAGTCTTCCAATTCTCAGAATGGAATACATTTATGAAAGACTTCTGTTCATCATTTTTCCAATAGCTAGAATTTTTTTTACTGACGGTTTGGTTTTCTGTACTAACTGCAGCTGAGAAATATCATTTCATTCTTCAAGACTGCAACACATTCTGAAATATTATTTCTTTATTTTGATATATATGGAAGAAAGGTGTACTGGCCATGAAATGCAAATTTAATTTAAAACCCATCCCAAAATATTCCAAAATGTTTCTTAAAATTTGTTTTTATGGCATGCAAGGCAAAAAAGGAAAGCAAAAAATTTAAACAAAAATGCATGTCAAGAAACTTGCTATTTGCTGCTATTTTTATTGGAAGACCATGATTTAACCAGCCAGCTTTTTTTTTAATCCAAAAGAAAACTAAGCTTTCATGTGCATTATTGCACCTTTCTTTCAGGAACGACAACACCTGCCCTCTCTGAAAATGCCGCTGCATTTGCCTCCATGCTAGGAGAAGAATTAGCTTCATCCTATCAACGCCAAAATTCATCCAGAATCTCCACTCCCTCCTCGCCTCCAACGCCATCTAGCAATGGCATAAAAGAAGAATCAGTTCCTGAAAAAATAACTCCCAAGAGACCCATTTCACTAGAAAGAATGCCCAGTGTGTCGGGGGAGAGCACCCCGAGCCTCCCGCCCCCACCCTCACCCCAGTTTTTCCCGTACTTAAATGGACATGGACTCCCAAATTATATGAGTATGTCTATGGGAAAAACTGACCCCAGTAATTCACAAGGAATAGATACTTCTTTAGTGGCTAAAACTGTGCGAGAACTTCTCAGTATTCATAATATTGGACAACGTTTGTTTGCCAAGCATGTGCTCGGGCTATCGCAAGGCACTGTGAGTGAACTTCTATCGAAGCCCAAGTCTTGGGACAAGCTAACGGAAAAGGGACGCGAATCCTACAGGAAGATGTATGCCTGGGCCACAGATGAAAGGAATATCATGGCATTAAAGGCTATCTCACCAAAGAAAGGTATGTACAATAGATTGTGATGTACATGTATGCATGACCCAAAACTAATAAAAAGTATATATTGTAAAGAACATAACTTTATTTTTAATCCAGTTGCATTTTAAAAGAAAAATTGCATGATTTAAAAGAAATATTATTCATAAGCTTGTTTGAAAATTTGTGATTTTTGTTCTCATCAAAAGCATGTATGATCCAAATTAAATTAAATTAAGGGGAGGACTTGCTGACAATGTATGTGGAATATATTGCCTGGGTTTATATCATTCATTGGTGAAAGTTAATCAGCAGCATCTTCATACATTTATGTACAAGTATCTGGATGTATCATTCAACTATTATTATGTGCCTGCATTTTTTTTCAAAAATTATTATTTTCAATTTTTTTCAAATTATTAAAATTTTTTTTTTTTAATTCCATATTTTAATACTCAGTGTCTTTCTTTTATTACTTTCAAAAATTTATTTTTTGGGAATGATTTTTTTTTCAAATTAAAAAACTTGATACATTGCATTATAAGAATCCAGGCAATAGTAGGCCACTTTCTGATTGCAGCGAGTCGCTCGGCCCTAGGGCTAAGGTCAGTGTTTAACCCAATGTTCCCCTTGACAGGCCCCACCACCCTGGTACCCAGCGTACAGAGGGAAGACTCTCAGACAGAGGAGAGAATCACTCAAATTCTCAATGAGGCTCAGCAGGCTATGCAATTCAAAAAGGCTATGGAACAGGTATTTGTTCTTCACAAAAAGTTACGATACAAAAGATAGAATTCAGAGACTGTTCTTTAGACAGAATTTGAAATGTTGCCTTCAAAAAAAAAAAAACAAGAAGAAAAATTACCAAAAATAATTAGCAAATTTTTGTTCATCAGTTAATATTTTTACAATTTATTTTTGCAGCAACAAGTTGCACATGCCATGGTGAATAGTTACTATCAACAGGAAATGACTAGATTAGCACAGGTGACAGCCCAACATGGCCTGCCATCACCACACGGCTCTGCTTCTTCAATTATGACCAGCTCAGGGTCTATTGGTCTGCCACATCCCAAAGATCTGGAGCAACATCGCAGACGTGAAAGTATGGAGAGCCAGGGATCAGCCAAAGAAATGGTAGAGAGGATCTACAGACAGGAATTAATGAAGCTGGCTCAGGCAGCCGAGAGTGCTGGAAACATTGCCGCTGTTACAATGTACCAGCAGGAGCTGGCCAGATTGGCTCAGAATGCCCAGAAGGGTGATGCGGAGCCCGGAGAAATCAGACGAATGCGAGGGTCACCCGGAGAGCATCAAGAGGTCAGCATCAAGCTGGAGCCCTGTGATGTGTCTGCTGATGATGCACATGGACCCATCGACTTAAGCAAGAACAGCACTAGCTCAGCTCCTACTACCCCTACATCTAACAGCTCCATCAAATCTCCTACTGAGTCTTCACATCGTCCTGGAAGTGCCTTCATGCCATTTCGCCAAAAGATGAATGGGCATGAGAGTAATTTGGATAATCATGTACCATTTGGGCAGCAGTCAGAATGCATATCACCCTTACAGAGAATGCAGAACATTGCCAACTCACTCATGTCCAGACCTCATCTGGTTTCATCCGCCAAGCCTCTCAAGGCTGTACTGCCACCCATCACCCAAGATCAGTTTGATAAATATTCCAACATGAATACGGATGATCTTGTGAAGCAGGTGAAGGAGACCCTGAGTCAGTATTCCATCAGTCAGCGCCTCTTTGGGGAGAGTGTCCTGGGGCTCTCTCAGGGGAGTGTCAGTGATCTCTTGGCTAGACCCAAACCCTGGCACATGCTGACTCAGAAGGGGAGGGAACCCTTCATCCGGATGCAGATCTTTCTAGAAGACACAGAAGCCATCCCTAAATTGGTAGCTTCACAGTATCACATCCCTCCAGATAAATTGATGAGGGGCAGGAATCAACCGGAGATGGGTATGTACTTAGTTTGGATGATTTTTTTTTATTAAAAATTACCTTTTTGTAATTTTGCATAAGCTTCATAAGAATGGATTTTTTTTCTTCGAATGTTTTATCTCAAAATGTATTATGAATACCATGATGTTACCATATATACTCCCTTGCAAAGTATTCTAACAAGCATGACTGCTAACAATTTGTACATGTATAATATATACTGCCATAACCTTGTCAAAGTGAAAGAGAATAGCCTCAAATGCATATAACAAGTGTATATCAATGTGCTGTGGTCCTGGCTGTGTCTGCCCGGATCAGATGTTTTGATTGGTCATCTCTGAGCATGTGACCTGCTACGGATGGACATTTATTGGACCATGCATGACTGCTGAGCTAAAACCAAAAACCTGGCTGGTTTTTTTGTTCGTTTTATTTTCCTGTAAACCTGCTATAATAAACCATGTATACAAATACATACTAATATTCATATATGCAGATTTTGTACAAGCTTATATGGCCTCATACCCAGAACATATAATACCAACAATATATTCAAGATTAGAATCTTAATTTAAATAGGAATAAAATTTTTAATTTAAAATTTTTTTTAATTGAAAAACCACAAATTTGATAATTAGTTTAAGATTGCCAAGCTTTATCCAAGGGGTGCTCTTTTTGACCTTCTTCCCATTTACTACAAGACAAGATTAATGACAAAACCCCCACATTATACAGGACAATGCCTCAGTGTAGAACAAGGTTAGAGCTGTTCCCAGGAACCTTTAAAACGATAGATATTAAGGTCAGTCCCGATTAGAGCAGTACACCTGACAAGAAATTATCATCAATCAGTGTTTTGTTCCAAAAATAATTAATGAAAGCTTGACAGTCCGAGAGAACTAGAATCAACATTATTTTTAAAAGCTTTTATAATAACTGACAGTTATTGTCGGATAAATTTTGTAATGAAATGTACCATTTAGATTATTTTGACAAAAAATAAATCTTGTTTTTGAAAAAGATTTAAAAACAACTTGTAATTAAACTTTCAATTTAAAATTCATAATATATTCCCTTCGTATGCACATTATTTTGTGTTTGGTATTTGCACAAATGTTCGATTCACCAACTTCAATGGAAAAATTTTATATATGAATTAATTAATTTCATAATCCAGATTTTTGTAAAATTATGGCTGCTAAGAGCATGAAAAGCAAAATTATTTATGGCAACTTGTAATCCTGCTTTTTGTTTTAATACTGTAAATGTAGCTTATGTAACCCATTTAACCCCAAACATTTTTATCTACCTTTAGTACTCTATAAAGATTTAATAGATTTTTTTGGAAAACAAGAAAACCCTATCAAAATTTTGCTTTTTCCTCCTTGCTAGTTTCCCCCACATCTGACAAGTTGCCAAGTAGTAACCATGGAAACAGACCAGCAGTGTCTAGCTCGACT